>JAYMSP010001179.1:0-35188 GCA_036897095.1 Plantago elongata
GTTTAAGAACGGGAGCATCACTCAGAGACATACCTACACACTTACCACACAATTAAAAATGATTTCGTAAAGAAAAGAAGCTTTACCTATCTGGAAGATCTAGGTTCAGTGCAGAAGGCTGGTAAACCTCCTGCTCTAATACCACTTGTTGGTCCAGGTAACGGCAAAGGTAAAAGACTAGATGAGGGGTGAATATTCTTTTAAAACAATCGTCGATAAACACTATTTCTCAGAAACTTTGGGGGTTTCTGATACTTAATTTGAGAGAGGGGAAGACTTTAAGGGATAGATAAACGTTAATGAGCTTAGCAGTTATAATGTGTGTGTGTGTGTGTGTGTGTGTGTGTGTGGCTAGAAAATAAAAGCAATATGTAAATAACACAACAACTTATAGTGGTTTCTGGAGGTGGCGTAATCCTCCAACTAGTCCACTTCGGCCTTTCTCAGACTTATTATTCACTAGAATAGACAATTGAGTTCACCTTACAATTTATCCTATTCTATGATCTTTACCAAACAAATGGTTCCCAACCAAATGTTCCCTCTGAGTTTTTCCCTAGCTTCTAAAGCCAAGTACTTCCTGTACTCAAGATAACCTTTGAGCTTTTCCTTGATTTCCTAAACCAAGTACTTCCTATACTACACACCTTGATGGTGTTGGTTATATGGTTTTTGTAAGGCTTCTCTTTAAATAACTTTTCAGCTATTTATCCAGAGAGTTGGAGAAGAAATCACAACTTAATATACTTGTTCAGTATGGAAGGATTCTCCTTTCTAACCCAAGTGTTGATAACTGTTCTGGAGAATGAACTTCAGAAAGGATGACTGAGTGCTCAACTCTTTCACAGATAATCAAACTCTTGTTAAGGGTTCAGGACACATAGAACTACCAATGATTCTTCGAGCTTTTTGACTGTAAGCTTGTAGAACTGTAATTAGAGAGCTTAAGAGAATACGTGCTTGATATAACAGTATGACCGTAGTTCATGTATGTATTTTTCAACTTCTAAATGTTGATATTTATAGATGAATTTGAGAGTCATTCAAATACTATACGTTTACGCTTCTCATAATTCAATCCGTTGATATCTCAAAATAAGTACTCAGAAGTCACTATCTCATTTTTCAGAGAGGGCTTTCTGGGATCGACTTTTCAGTCGGTGTAATTAATACACTATACTATTTCTTTGTCCTGCAGTCTCAACGGAAACATGTGCCGTAAGAAAGCAAGCATGCTCCTTGTCTCAAAATGACAAAGCTTCTGAGAGGTGTAATGTGCAAAGGCACTATACAAGGCTTTCTGAATATATCAATCGGAGGAGACTAATCCATTGTCTTCATTAAACTTGCGCAATCTTCAAATCTTCGATTAAACTCCATTGCTAGGATCCTTCTTCACGGCCATCTTCGAAACATAAAAAAATTACATCCAGAGACCTAAACAATCCTATACAAGTTTAACTATACTAACATACTAAGTTATTTCCTCTTGACAATGTTCACGTGAACCGAGAGTATTAGTCACCTTTCCGTACTAAATATAAGTTACATGGTGATTTATCAAAAACACTAAAAGATATTCCTAACAAAAATAAACTCTATTAATTATGTGACAAGTAGTATTGACGGTTTCAGCCCATAGTCTTTTTGACAAATTCATTGAACTTAACATAATTCTATCTTGCAAGGTTCTATTATTTCTTTCATCTACACCATTTTGTTTAGTTGCAGAGAACTCACGAGAGATACCTTTTAATTTACAGATTTTACCAAAAGACTGATTTCCAAATTCCTTTCCATGATCAGATCTAACTCTTTGAATCACAGTAGAGTAGAGAGTACTAAAGCTAGCATGAAATTTCTTGAAAGAATCAAAAGTTTCAGATTTTTCTTTTAGAATGTTTACCCAAGTAAATCTAGAAAAATCATCAACAATGACAAAGATGTACCATTTACCTCCAAGACTTTCAACTTCAATTGGACCCATGGGATCCATATGCAAGAGTTCAAAGCAATTAAATGTACCTCTTTGTTGTCCTTCAGTTTGAAGACAGGGATGCACAGTTCTAGTTACCTTACCACTTAGACAATCTCCACAAACATGTTTTCCAGTGTTTGTGAGTTTTGGCACTCAAGTGACAGCTCCATGTTTGATGCGTTTCACCAGATTCCTGTAATTCACATGTCCAAGCTTCTTGTGCCAGATCTCATCATCATCCTTTATTGCAAGGTTGCAGTTTTGAGAGGTAGTCATCACATAGAAGTTGGCATGAGACATTGTACATGTCATCACAACCTTCTGATATGCACAAGTGTAAACTAGATAAGAGACTTTAACTTCTAAGTCATCATCACACAAATGGCTTATGCTCACAAGGTTAGTTGTTAAGCCATCAACTAACAAAACATTCTTAAGATTAGGATATCCTCAATGAAGAGCTTTCCTTTTCCAAGAATTCTTCTCTTGTAACCTCCACCATAAGTCACAAATCTAGAATTTTGAGAGACATGGTTTGCTAGATGCTTGGGGTTGCCAGTCATGTGACATGAGCATCCACTATCAAAGTATCATTTTCCTGCATTGTTAAGAGAAGAAGTAACAGAAAACGTAACATTTCAAACAATCTTTTCTCTAAGAGTCCAGACTCTATTATGCTTATCTTTAGGATTTTCAGAGTAATACGACCATTACCTAAAGGAGTAGGGGCAGAAGAAGTAGAATTGAGACAAACCTTTTTAGAACTTAACACTGTTGACTTAGAAGTTGACGCAACATTAGTGTCAACACTGGGTTTGTCGCTTACCTCAGCAGGTTCAGTTTGAGTTATTTCCTCAGAGGCAGTCTCATCAGAGTTTTGCTCAATACTGGAACTTCCTATCCTACCCTTTTTCAGATCCCTTCGGTAGGCAAAGCAGTAGAGTTTCTTATGACCAGTTTTATGACAAAATTGACACACATATGTTTTCTTACCTTTTTCTTTGACAAAATCAGGGGCATTGATAAGATCAGAAAGAGATTTAACTTTTTCTTTTGATTCAGAGTTACCTAAATCACTTTTGAAGTTCATACCACACCCAAATTTCTTTTCGAAGAAAGATCTATAGCTACCAGTGTAACCTAAGACCAGTGGTTCCATCATTGTCCATATCAAACATGTCATTAAGTTTAGAAGAAAAGTTCAAGTTAGAGATTATATTTTTTTCTTTGTCAAGCTCAGCAGTTACCTTACATAATTCAGCATCCTTTTTTGTGAGAGCTACTTCAAGCTTGACAATGGTGGATTATAGGCCATCATTCTCCCTTTTCTGTTTTCTTTGAAAATTTCTACAATTTCTTAAATTCCTTGAGGAGTCCTTCATACATTAGTTGAAGTTCTTCAATCAGTTGTTCATCAGTGAGTTCTTCCTCAAGGGGAATACCTGCATCAAAGTCAATTGAACCATGCAAACACAAAATACTAGTAGAAACTAAATCATCAGGGTTAGTCCAGAAAAGAGTTCACAGTTATGTGAGTCATCATAGTCAAAGAAGGCTTCTTTCTTCATTGTTGACTTGTCACTGTTGACACAACATTGGTCAGCAGCATTGTTTAGGACAGAGAGTTGGGATTTGGCATCAGCATCAACTTCTTCATCCTCCTGTTCATCACCTGAATCATCACTGAGACGAGCCAACGTGTTCTTTTTACCTTTTCAAAGGATGTTAGCACATTCACTTTGATAATGACCCCAACCTTGACATTCAAAACATCTAACTTTCCTAAGTTGTTCAAGACTAAGCTTAGAGCTAGAGTTAGACCTTTCAGTTCTTCTAATCCCATTACTAGCAGAACTTTTGTCAGCATTTTTCCTGAATTTCAGTTTATTAAATTTTGACACAAGATTGTTGTAGGTACCATCAGACATATTAGAGTCATCACAACTATCATGCACATGTTCAGTTACTTTGTCTTTAAACTTGGATTGCAACGACATACTATGGGTTTTGGTTCCTCTTCTTTCATTATCTTTAATGTCATAATTTTTCAAGTTGTTCATCAGAGTATGAAAGTCAATAGTAGCCAAGTTTTGAGTATCTTCCAAAATAGTAACTTTAGTGTCAACGTGACTAAAGATAGCATTTAAAGCTTTTTCATTGTATAAGCTTAAGAGATACTGGCCTGGATTAAATCGTTCTTCAGGAATTCGCACTATATCGCCATCATCACCAGGTCCTTCAGTAGGCCACACATAGCCTTTCACAACTTATCTCCAAGATGGAACCTCAAGAGCTTTTATATATGTCCTCATCTTGATTTGCCACACGGTCTAGTTTGACCAATCGAGCATATGTGGTTTGTTGACATTTGAGTAGACGTCCATTGAAGCAGTATTAAATCCAGACACCATAAATTAGGTGGCTGGCTCTGATGCCACTTGTTAGAACTATTGGACCGGGATTGGTACTGAAACACTAAGACATGTTGATTGTAGTGATGAGTCAACAATACAGTCAACAATGATTGTCTGTGTAGAATAAATTTTAGCGGATCAACAGACAGATTTCCACAAATCAAGCTAGCATATATAAAATATGTTGACAGTGTCATAGGATAAATTTCCACTAGTCAGAATATGGAATTACACAAGGAGTATGTGATCAATCACAAAATAAATGATCAACTCATGAAAAACTAGACCTAGAATAAACTCAAACAAAGAACATATTCTAGTCACTATCACCACGAATGGTTCACAAACACATGTTTCATGAACATCCACAATATGATAGCAAGTACAAGTCTAGTAAAGCAAGACACACAAGTATGATATGAATATCTAAAGTCTCGGTGTGTGTTCTTGCAAAGTAGCCTTCTTCCTGTATATATGGAGTCTTCGACTTCTTCTAATTCGATTAGGGAAGGAACAGCTGCATAAGGAAGTTTTCTTCTTTGCTTTGTTGGTTCAGCTGCTAGATGCAATTTTCTCAACATTGAAGATCTTTTTCCATATATTTCCTTCTAGTCTTTGTCTTGAAGATTCTTTCTATTTTGTTATTGATCTCTTGCTTCTTCTTAAAGGAAGTCTTCGATCAGCAATTAGTCCAATTACCAAGGTTGTTTCCTACAAAATAAACACTCAACAAACACAACCATTAAACTAATTAAGAAAGACAAGATTATATAGATAAAGTGCATTATGCAATGACACTTTCAATCTCCACCATAATCTTAGTCTTTCTTCACAGAACATTAGAAAGAACACAAGGCAAGCCATTAGAGAAAATTAAGCATGCAAAGCAAATAGAATTAACTCCCCCTTAAGTAGATAACAAAGATGATAGAGCAGACTACTGAGTTACTAACTATCACAGACCAAAAGAGATAAAGTTCAATGAAATTTATAAAGACCATCAAGTCTAATCTCTCCCTTTTTGTGAGGAAAGAGAAGACACAAAGAAGGTTCTAAACTTCAGATTGTTGGCAAAGGATATGCTCAATAAGTTCACTCTAAAGCCTTCTGAAAAGAATACCAAGATACCTATGAGTATATGAAACAAAATGACTTATACTGAATCTAATAGGAGTGTTGAAGAACATAAGTATAGGAAATTGATAGGTTCACTTCTCTACCTTACTGCAAGCAGACCTTATATTCAATATGCAATTGGTGTGTGTGCTAGATTTCAGACAATTTCTATGCAATCACACTGCAACATTGCTATGAAAATATTAAAGTATGTGAAAGGTACTGTAGAAGTTGGACTGTGGTATCCTAAAGAAAGTTGAATGAGTTTGGTTGGCTACTCAGATGCTGACTATGTTGGATCAATGCTTGATAGGAAATTATAGTACTTCAAGGACTTGTCAGTTTCTGAGCACTAGACTTATTTGTTGGTTTAGCAAGAAGCAAAACCCAATTGCTACTTCTACCACATAGGCTGAATATATTGTCGTTGGTTGTTGTGCTACTCAGATTTTATGGATACAACAACAACTCAGAGACTATGGGCTCAATGAAGAGAAAACTCTCATTTTCTATGAAAACACAAGAGTGCTATTGCAATTACTTAGAATCCCAAGTTCCATGCTGGAACTAAGCACATTGATGATAGACACCACTTCATCATAGACCATGTTGATAAAGGTAATATAGAGATTTTAAAAGTTGGTACTGAAGATCAACTTGCATATATTTTCACAAAGCCACTCCGGAAAAGTAGGTTTTTAACCTTGAGACTAAGTCTTGGGTTAATGGAGTTACAAAAAAAACTGAAAAGTTCTAATTCTCTAAGGTCTTGAGTGAGAAAATAAGAAAAGAAAACAAGTATCTGAAACGGTTATTCAGATAGACTATTTACAAAAGAAGATATGCAAAATGTGTATCTGAGGATAGACACTCATAAAGGTTTGTTATTTATGGAACTGGTATCCAGAAAGGCTGAGGATAGACACTCATAAAGGTTTGTTATTTATGGAACTGGTATCTAGAAAGGCTAAAAGGTACATTTTATTAGTTCAGGAAAGTAGACTCAGACCTATGTATAGTCACATAGTGTGGGGGAATATAAGTTCTACTAAAGTACAATTTCTGAGAGTCAAATATGTCTAGGGTTTTGTGTTGTTACCAATTTTGTGATAACAAACATAAGACAAGACTCAAATCTCATAATTATATGTCCAAAGACTGTATTTTCTCACACAAGAATAGTGACGTATGGATATAATTTGCCAAAATTCATTAAGTGTACATGGGAACATTTGTTGATTGATATCATTACAAAGATATTCAACCATAACCCTTGATGAATAAATGTTTCATCTCAACGGATGAGATTGATTCTCGACAAGTAATGCTTGTTGGAAAAACATACATGGCCCACTATGCATTAAATGCAAAGTAGAAACGTATACCATACCGATGCAGAGTACACAGTTACATATACATAACATCTATACGTATGTTGTATCTATGTATTATTTACCTGCTATATATAAAGGATTTTAGTAAGAGATAACACTTTTACCAAATTCGAAATATCACCTTACATCAAAACAGCAAAAACCTTTCAAGTTTTATGAGAATTCTTCTGCAAATCTCCTGTTTCTTGCCTAGTCTTCTGAAAAGATAGACTAATCTTCTCGATCAAATACTAAGCTCAAACACTAACTCACTACTATATAAGAAATGGCTCCTAAGAAGACTACTTCCAAGAACACTGTTGCGACTATCTCCTCTGCTGAAAAGCAAAGTGAGAGAAACTTGGAGGTGTTGAACAAACATCTGTTGGGTAAATCCAACCCATAGGACTGGACTTCCAGCCTCAAAATGAACTGGGGAGCACATATGGATGCTTGTATGTTGCAATATCCTCTTCTCCATATAGGACTTATATTCTGAAGATGCTTGAAAAAGCCAGAATTAAGAAATTCATCTTTGTTGCTCCAAGCGGCTTGTCACCTGTAGATGTTTTTCTACAATAGCTCCAAAATCTACACTAAGCTCAGTAATGATGTTGACAAAACGTACATTAAAATAAAAGTCCAAGGTACTAAGATAGTACTGGACTGTGACAAGTTCTGCAAGATATTCCGATTGAAAAATCGTGGCCAAGTTTCTGAGATGAATACCAAAGACAAGGTTTTGAATGATGCTGTCAAAATCTTATTTAAAGAGGTTGCGAATGATAAAATCGAAGATTTTCCTTCAACGTTCATTCTGGGAGACATAAGGACCAGGCATCTCTATGAGCACTGGAATGTCTTAGTCATCATACTTCCCCGTTGCTTCGATGGCAACAAGGGAGGCATTGATCAGATAAGCCTCGAGCGTTGGATGATGATGTCCATTCTCTAGAAATGGGTGTATGGAAAGGAACACCTCTTCAATTGGGTTAAGTACGCATTCACCAAGTTTATCAATCGGGTCAAGGAATTTGAGCCCAAGATAGCTAAAGGTCGTGCTGACACCAAGGCAAACATGCACTATGGTCTGAAGATATGCTATATATTGGAGAAATGTGGGATAGTGCTCAGAGAGCACATGGATATTCTTGTGACCAACAACATGTACAAATATGCATATGAAGAATCTCTGAAATGAGCTGCCAAAGAAGAGTTGGTGTCACAAGGAGAAGAAGCTTCTGAGGGAGAAGCTGCTAAGGTCCACATTGCAAAGAACCAAGGACCAAGAAGCAGAGAAATACAAGAAAACTGCTTGCAAGAGTTGTTATTTCAGAAACCCAATCCTCAGAAAGGGTAGATGAGGTTGAATCCCCTCAACCAATACATGTCCAGAGAGACCCCATCTCTGAAAAAAGAACATGTAGCTTAGGTAAAATGCTAGAGCTCTCCGTGCAAGACCATCATGCAATCAATGAGTGTGTCCCAAGTTATGACAGTGACGACTCTGATGATAATGTTTCTCTTCTAGAAACACTTAAGAGATCACGGATGGAGACTCATGGTGGAGCCTCAAGCTCAACTCCTCTGATAAAATGAGCTAAGGTTGCTGAAAAGGCACCAGCAGAAGGAGTTATCGCTCACCAACTAAAAGATGAAGATTTGGTGGAAAGTGATCGGATGTTGGAGGATACTGACATTGCCTCCACATTCCAGATGCCAGCAGACACACTTGCTGAAGAAATTTTTGCACCTAAGAAGGTTCCTCAAACTGAGACTCAGGTTGAACACAATGAGGAAAGTTTCGAAGTACCAGAAACTTCATTCCATGAAATGGAAGACCAATTGCGTGAAGATAACCATGTAACAGGGTAGTCTATATCTAACTTGTGGAGCATTCGAATAATGTTAACTTGTTACTAATAAACTTCCTTTGTTACAGGCTTTCATGGAGACACAATTTTAGGGGGAATATTCTTTGCCTACTCCTCTGAATGAAGTAGAGGTTCCCTTCAACCTCTGCACATACAAAATCTGAGCATGAAGCAGGTAGTCAATTGGTTTTAACAAAATTCTTATATGTATGATAAACTTCATTTTCGTCTTTGTACAGGCTCCAACTGAGAAAGATAATGAAGTGGTAGAAATGACAAAAGAACAAGGGTTTCCAGAGGTTGCAAAGCCTTCTGAAAAGGTTGCTTTTGAGCCTTTTGTTGAGAAGGTATGTAAAACAAGAATCAACACTTTCTGTGAAAAACTTCTTAACTTTATTACTTAATCAATTGCTTTGATTTCATCTATTAGGCTCACTCTGAAGAAAAGGTAGGTGGGGATACAATTGGGACCTCCCCATCACCAATGGAAATGGACAATGCCGAAATGGCAAAGTCACCATAAAGGATACTAGAGACCTCCCAGGTTTCTGAGAGAAATGATTCTGAGCTTACTAACTTGGAAGTAAGTGAACTACTCAGAAATTCATATCTCTTCAAATCTCTTTTGGACAAACATTTCTAACATTGCATCTTTGATTTTAATTCACAGGCTCAAGCAGAAAGAAAGGTTGTTACTTCACATTTCTCAAATATTTACAGGTAGATTGAACAAAACTAATTTGTACTCTTTCTTTCAGGCTCCATTTGAAGTGCCAGTAATTGATGTGGAGTCACCACTCAATTTACTTGAGTTATTCCAGACAGTCACTCTAAGAAGCACCTCAAGTGCTTCAGGATTTGGCAAAAGCTCAGAAAGGCTGATCTTTCGGAAATTGCCAGAATGATCGATCATAAAGAGCGAAGAGCACAAGCATTTGATCTGGAAAAACTACATACATGCATTGTTCCCTACAGAGAATTACTCCCACTATTCTCTGATGCATGAAGACTTCTTGACGGAAGTGGCACGAAAACTAGTAGCAGCTTTTCAAGCTGGTGATGAACAAACCAAGAAGCAGATGGTCTTTGACCCTACATTGCCTAAGTCATTACGTGTACATCCCTCAGAGCAAGAGGAAGTTAATGGGAGCATGGTCTTGTTGCCAAATATGATCAACATGGTATTTGAAGATGAGGAAGAGATCGATGAGAATGACTTCTAGGATCCTCCTTCAGAACATCACAAGGATGGTGATGATAAGAAAGATGACAATAATGATAATGGTCCAGCACCAGGGACTGGTGGCATAAAGAGAGATTGGCTCTGTAGATCATTTAACTGCAACCAATACTCAGAGAACACCACCATCATCACCAAAAAATCAACCAGCTTCTACAACCCTACAAGCCTCACTGGAACAGGCTCAACTAGCTACCCAACTAGCTGAAGATATTCTAGCTGCTAAACTTCGAGTTGAAAAACTCAAGAAGTTGTTGGAGACAGAGACAAGACTCTCTCTGGAATGCCAATCCCGAAGAAGAGAAGCAAGACCGGATACTGAGATTCGAGGCAGGAAGTGCCAAGGAAAGGGAATTCCTTGAAGAAAAACTGAAACTTAAACGAGACATCGAAGTCACGACTGCAGAGCTAGATGCTCTGGTGACTGAAGATGATGAGCATGATGGTAAGGCTGCATCACAGAAATAGGTTCCTTGGGCTACACAGAAAGGCAAGGGTAAAATGGTTGCCTGTTTGGATGATTATGATGAAGACTTCATTGAAAGTGAAGAAGAAGAAGATCCAAATCGCATGGCACCAGAAGTTGAGGCTATGCACACTTCCCATCTAAAGAGAGAATTGCTGGCTCCGCACATATTTGCATGCCCTACCACTACTATCAGAGACGTTGAGTACATGGGAAGAAGCTCAGTGTATGTCAATCTATGCCAGGAATTTTTAGCACAAGATGCTCCCGTGCTTGAAACATTTCTAGAAGAGACGAAGTCAGTTGCCCGTCTACTTCTTAGAAGAGCTACCTCTATTGCATTAGCCCAGAAGGATCAGGCATGATCGTGGATGAGGACTGTAACAATGCAAATAGGGCACCGGAAGAGGCTTACTTTTCCACTCATAAAGAATAAGACATTTTCCAACCCTTGGAAGAGTTGAATTAGAAGGAGGCATTACTCCTAAAGGAAAATAAAGAGCTCAGGGCAGAACTACAACAGCTTGTTCAAGTGCACAACAATTTGCATAGAAACTTTGAATCTCTCAGATTTCATTTGCAAATTTGACTCAGTCATACATGACTATGGGGGAAGAATTAGCATCGCCCCAGAGAGGCCAAGGCAGAAAGAGAAAACAACCAATACCCTCCACAAGTCAAGCTATTTCAAAGAACAAAGCTCCATAACTCAAGGTTGTTGAAGAACCAAGAGTAACAACAAGATCAAGGCTTAAAAGCGTGATAACCAGGGGTTCCAAGGCCCTTGTTATATCCGAAAAAGGGAAGCCTACTGAAAATCAGGAAAAAGAAGAAGGAGAGTTGGTATGTCAGGTTAGGTGCAAGTCTCCTCTGGAAAACATCTTTCATGATGATGATGAGAATGATCATGATGATCATCCACTCGAGAAGATAAGACAAGTTGGAAACACTTCTGAACCTCCACTAGCAGTAAAGCCAATAATTGCTAGAACCCCTTCTAGAAACACCAAGTCAATCCCAGGTTGATCCTCCAGCACAACTCCTAGAAAACAAGAAGAACTTTCTCTGGAGAAAGGATTGAATAGAAAGATGCACAGGGATTTGAAGTTTGGTAGAGTTCAAGAGGAAGGACAAGAAAGACCAGCTGCTACACAGATTGAGTATGTCAAAACTGATGATAACCAGTCAGCCTACAGATGCATTCATCTCCATAATTGATATTGGATTGTTGAGCTAAAGCATCTTCTACGGAACAAAAGATTTCCAACTCCAATATATGATCAAATGATGGCATGGAGAACCAACAGGCTAGTATTGCTAAATCATGAGCATACCAAGGCATGGCTTGATTTTGAGGTTCAAATGAGGACCGAGGCTATGCAAAAGCCACTTGATTTTACATGTCCTTATCTAAAGCCTGATGATGTTCATAAATTTCAGAAATTGGATGGTACCTATAGCAAGAAGAAAAAATTAGGTATCAAAGCCTATCAATCCCTCTATATGACTGATGAAGAATACATGGATGACATTGCATATCTGGAGATCATCTATCCACATCATGAGTTATCTCAGCTTAAGGTTGACCATGCTTGGGAGTGCGGCAAATATTACTGGGTCAAGCTCTTTGTTCGAATAAAAAAGAAAGACCCTGCCAAGACTTATAATAACATTTGTTGATTATCCAGAAAGACAGAGCTCTTTGTCAGAAAGCTTCTCTATGAGGATGTTGAAGACTACAAGAAGGTTGATAACCAGATACAGTGATCCAGGAAGGTGTTGAAGAACTTGTGGTCTTTGAACAAAATTTATTCTTTTTTGAAGACTTGAAGACTAGTAATTTAGGATGTCTTACTTGGAGCCTTGTTTCTCCTGTTGTCCTAATTTACTTAGTAGTTTTTGTAAATCTGCTGAATGTCTTTCATTGTAATACTTTTGTAAAAGTTATCTTTTGATCTGTAATAGTTCTTTCTGAAGATCATACTCTCAGAAATCATTTATAAGAAGATAACTTGTCAGAAAAGATCACTTGTTGTGATTTGGTTGATGTTTACTTTCTGCACTTAATTAACTAATTGAATATCATTTGAATTAATTAAGTGGTGGATTGTTTTCACTTCCATGTTTGCAATAGGACTTTAAGATAGTCATGGATGACTGGTCAAAAAGGGAAAAATTTGTTAAGAATATCTATTAGTATTTTTTATCAATCACCATATGACTTATCTTTAGTACAGAAAAATGACTAGCTATTGGTTCACTTGAACATTGTAAAAGAGGAAATCACTTAGTTGTTAGTCTAGTTAAACTTGTAATAGGATAATTAGGTCTCTGAATGTAATTTTATATTTCAAGGAAGGCCATGAAGAATGATCCTAGCAATGGATTCTAATCGAAGATTTGAAGATTGGAGATTGCACAAGTTTGATGAAGACATAAGGTTTAGTCTCCTCAGATAGACTATGTCCAGAAAGCATGATGTATATTGTATATATTGCCCAAATCTCTGAACATATGACATCATTGAGTTCAGGAGCATGCTAGCTTTCAGAAAGGATCATGTGTCCGTTGAGACTACAAGACAAGAAATAGTACAGTTCATTAATTACACCGGCTGAAAAGTCGATCGATGCATAGTCCTCTCTGAAAAATGAGAAAAGGACTTCTGAGTACTCATTTTGGGATATCAACGGATTGAATTTTGAGAAGGTCTAATGGATACTATTCAAACGATTCTCAAATTCATCTATAAATATCACCACTTAGAAGCTGAGAAATACACACACGAACTATGCTCATATATACTATCAAGCAAGTACTCTCTCAAGCATTCATACTACCATTCTCCAAGCTTTCTGTTGCAACTAACAAGCTCGAAGAATCACTAGTAGTTCTAAGTGTCCTAAACCTATAACAAGAGATTGTTATTCGTGAAAGTGTTGAACTTTCGGATACCCTTTCTGAAGCTCATTCTCCCGAACGGATACCAATTACTTGGGTCGGTAAGGAGAACCTACCATATACTGAATAAGTATATCAAGTAGTGTCATCTCTTCAAGCTCTTTGAAAACATAGCTGAAAAGGTATAAGAGAAGCTTACCTGACAAATCAAGGAAAAGCTCTAAGGTTATCTTGAGTATAGGAAGTACTTGGCTCGAGGAGGAAGGGAAAAACTCTGAAGAAACATTTGGTTGGGAACCATTTGTTTTTAGGGATCTTTTAATAGGATTTATTGTAAGGCGAACTGAATTATCTGTTCTAGTGAATTCCAGGTCTCAGAAAGGCCGAGTGAATTAGTTGGAGGATTACGCCACCTCCAGATACCACTATAATTGTTGAGTTATTTACTATTTTTTTACTTACATTCCAACATCACACACACAAACACACACACATTATTACTGCAAAGCACAATCACATTTATCCATCGCTTAAGTCTTCCGCTCTCTGATTATAAGTAACAGATACCTTCAAGTATCTGAGAAATCGTGTTTATCGACAAAAGTTTGAAAAGACTATTCACTCCCCCCCCCCCCCTAAATTTTTTTCATTTGCCGTTATCTGGACCAACACTAGTCTTCAATTGTAAAACACAATTCTAGTCTCTAAAACTCATTCTAGAGAGAGAAAACAGAAATTCAAAGGCAAATGTCGACTTGTGGCCCTAGCCTTGGTTATATTTTATACCGAAGATTATTTTGTGCATTTGGGATTCAGATTTTACCAAGCTCTATAGTTGAATTCAATTTAAAGTTCTTCAGTTCTACCTTGGGACATGACAACAATTGGTAAACTGTATAAACTTTATTTAATTCTACTTTGTCTTGAGAATATGTGTTATGCTCACTCTTCCATGACTATGAGTAGCTAAACATCCCACTGGACTGGATTAATTAATGTGCTATTTAGATTAAACAATTAATCTGGCTATGTTTATTTGATGTTCTTTCAACCAAATCACTGATCGTATAGCTTTTGTTCCATTCAAACAAAACGTTTTTCGTCTAGTTATACGACTCAGTTTGTTGCAAATTACTTTAACCAGATTAATCTATTAACGTATTTTAGTGAATTTGACGACTCCACTAATACTATTTGTTCTAGAACTCAAGTATGTGACAACTTGAGTAATTAACTCATACGAATCGCAATTCCCTGCTAATCAACTTGCTTGAAGTCACTACTCTATAGTTTCTTCAATTTGCATAACTTACTTAATTTAAATATATCTTTCTTATGTCTATCTGCTCTACATTCTCTTTACTTTAATCTGCAATCAATTTGTTGCTTAAGCAAACAATTGTTTACTACTTTCTTTATATTAATTACGTTTAAATATTGTTTCTTTATTCCTAAACTAAAACAATAGCTGGTTAAGCCCTTAGAGACCGACCTCGGGGTTATTATCACTGCGCTACAGTTTTACTTAGGTTGTGTTCTCTTCGACTGAAAATCACTTCAGTTCAGTCCAGTCCAGTTCAGTTCAGTTCAGTTCAGCTCGGCTTAGTTATAATTTATACCTTACTTCAGTTCAGTTCAATCCAGCAGTTCAGATCAGGTCAGTAAATTTCAGTTGAAGAGAAAACAACCTTAGTGTTGGGATTTAACTCTTGGCTTAAACACAAATAAATATAAAACTCTTATTTAACACATCAATATACCATCCTTCTTGTATGTCATTTTGGATTATGCAATCACTAACTCTTTCTTGGCAAGCTTGTTCAGAGTTTTAAAATTCAAGTGACGCAATCTCTTGAGCCGTAACTAATCCAGTGTGACTTGATTGACTCACCATGAGACATTTTTCAGTTGTGGTACATTCTAAATCGGCTACAGAGAATTAATCGTGAGCTTGCTCCGGGGCAACGTGTGGCTAACCACCAAGCCAACCGTTTACCATCGTGTCTTAACTACATTTCCGGTACTCTCTACTATAAATAGAGGGCATATACTCGGTAAATAACTACTTCTCAATATTCCACTTTTTAAGTTTATTGGTCCGAGTCCGAGCTCGATTAACTTTTATACATGTTAAATTCGAGTGCGGTTTGTCTTAGGCAAACCGGTCTAAAACGGTCTAACCCCTTCTCTTGTATTTTAAGATACCAAGTACTCTCATCTCGAAAGAACCTTGTAGGTGCACCGTTACCTCATCCTCTGGACGGAACCTAGCTAACTAAGGAATACGCATTCCCCGGACTAGTACATAATCGGACCACTCACTTAACATCAATACTCACGATCAAGGCAATTGACGTCGGATCTCTCTGTTAGGAACCTGAACTATACAAAGGCGTTCCAAGACGAATTACCTCTAACTTACCCTTCTCTGGATCCGGACAAAAACCTTCCTGATTCTACGAACTTTGACTTTATCTGTTTATACCACATCCAAACTTATAAATATAAAATGATCAATTAGATAAAGCAAGTAAAAGTTAGTTAGGGCGTGGTCTATATCAATGATAAAGTTATCTTTAAATTGATAAAACAAACGATCCTAGCACGACCAACTTTTCCCACAAAAAAATCCGCAGTTGACCGGATAATCTATCTATCTGAAGGGAATTCACACGATTGTAAAGACTAAAAACAATTTCCAACTAAGATCTTCACTTTTCTACCACTCCACTACACTAATTAAGGAAAAACTGAACCTAATTGAGCTATAAACAATAAAGTACACTAGGTAACATCAATTATATGCCAAAGTACACAGGTAGCTTTACGAAAATTAAAACAATTTGGTCAATCCTCGAGCAAGTCATGAACTGCATGTTTCCTAACTTAAATATAGTTGACTACAAATAATTAAGTAAACATTAAGCTTTTTCTTTTTAATGGTTAAAAGGTGATTCGAACCCCAACCTATTAGTTGGAGATAAAGTGTCTTACCAACTGAGTTATACTAGTCGTGAACATTACACTTAACATCTTTTGTTCGTTTACCCATAACATTACGCTAATTAGGTTGGAGTTTGACACTCAATGCAGCAACATGACGTTATTTTAAAATAGGCATTACAAACTCTATCTGGGAGTTGGTAATATAGATGTGTGAGTATTATCCTCCTCAACAATTTAAACTTGATAAAAACTCCTGAATGTAAGTTTTTGTAAAATTAATCTTACAATATTGTATATTAATTATACGCTTTGTGTTTAGATTATTGATCAGTTCATTTATAAATTGTCTATTATTATACACTATGTGGTTGAATCTTTTGTGTAGGATTTTTCAAGCATTGGAAGTATAACGCTCCAAAATTTTGAAATAATTTTTAAAATAATTGAGTTAAAATCGAGATAACAGTAAGACATTCTTAAGACTTCAAGAAAGTACAATATGACAATTGACTTGCAAAACAGACTATTTTCAAAAGTAGAATATAAACTAGTTCTAACAAACATTATTTTTACAAACAACGGAATAAAAAGTTTTAAAAAATTCCATTTAACCCAAAATCACTCAAGTTGCTGAACTTCTACCTGACTCAGTCCTCCACTAAACTCCGGAATCTACAAGGTAGGAAAACAAAGGAGTTTGAGATAAAAATCTCAGTGGTGTTCGTGTGTGACAGTGACAATTAACATATCAATAAGAAATTTGTTGGTGCAGTCAACCTTATAACCCTCTCCAGATAGAGAATGACTCTGACAACAGACAGACGTTACCCTGCTATGGTACATGAGTGAAACACTACTACTACCAAGGGGCTTCTGCCTCGTGCCTTGGGATAGTAAATAGAAGAACCTAATGAATAACTCGACAGATACAATTGTCCAAGCTATTCATTCGGAAACCTATATCACAATTGTGCACAGTTCATTCGTTCAGTCAATCAGTCAAATCAATCAATTAATAATACAAATAGATATATATTTCGATACAATTTTTTGTGTACAAATTAAATTTCAGTTGAATCATGTGAAAGTAGTTTCAATGTAATTTTTAAAGTAGTATGATTTGTATACGAAGAGGCTCAAGAAGGATGGATAATTCTCGTATTGGAGTACACGAAGAGGCTCAAGAAGATTATTTGCAAAATGCGTTTGCTCATCAGTGAATTTGGGAAAAATAAAGAATGTACACCTGAATCTTGACCATTAAAATTAATTGTGCATGCTGCACAATACGACAATATGGATTGATGGATTGATTACTAATAAATTGTTATAGAATCAGATGGATACAACTCAATTACAGTTACGCTTTTTTTCCATACAAAATTTACCATTAAAAAAACAAATGTAATTGAGTTATCTAAATTCTAATTCTAAAATTTACAATCAAACATTTTGTAATGCAATAAAATAAGAGTATTGATAACGCTACTAATATCAATAACGTATACTATAAAAAATATAGAGTTAAACGTGCTTGTTATTAAACAATCTTATGAAAGATGATCATTGATCAACTAAGAAGTCTTCCAGAAGGTTCAGTGAAACTGTCATATCATCTAGAGAGTTATATATGTATAAACACGTCAGCCCTAAGGATCGGTCGGGTCAACAAAATTCCTTTAATTTATTTCTTAAAACATCTCAGTTGATTGAGAATTACCTATTGCTTTCTTCATATCGTCCCATGTTTCCACTTTGAATTTTAACATTCAAAAATTTTCAACTTTAATTACGAATTAATTTCAAATTGTAAATGTAAAATTCTCAATTCAAGAAGAAAAGCAAACGTTGTTTTGCATGCCTGGTGACATCAGTAATTTGGCCATGCTTTGCAAACTAAGGCTGACACAAAACATTAGAACGAGAGAAGATCCGCAGTTTGTGAAGTATCTTATGCAGATAGGCGATGATAGAGAGCCATCAGAGAGAGAGAGAGAGGCCACAAGGTCAGTCTTTCGGAACACATGTGCATCAAATATATAGACTATGAGAAACCACTTGAACACTTGATATCATAGATTTACCCGTCATTCGAATAATTCACCAGCAACCCTTACTCAGTCATGGACAGAGCAATCCTTACGTCGAAGAACGACTATGTCAGCCAAATAAATTATTTTCTAATCGACAAGTTTTCAGGACAGATATTCGAGTACTAAGACCTGACACATGACACTAACCAACAAACGCACCATCAGGATTTTCTCAATACTACAGACATACTCGGACTCCCACATCACATCATAAAGCTAAAGGTAAAGTGTCTGATAATGATGATTAGAAATCTCAATGCGGTCAAAGGATTGTGTAATGGGACAAGGATGTTAGTAAAAGAACTCGGAAAAAGAATCATAGGCGAGACAATAGCATCAGGAGAACACATATGAAAGTATGTTATGATACCAAGGATATCATTGGAACCGAAAGACAATCTCAAATGTCCAATACTTTTCACGAGGAAACAATTTCGCATAAAGTTATACTTTGCAATGAAGATAAATAAGGCACAAGAACAAACGCTGAAAAAGGTTGGAATCTATTTGCCACAACCAGTTCTCTCACATGGACAGTTGTATGTTGCGTTGTTAGGAGCATAAAGATCATCAACGATCAGGGTATTGATTAGGCCGCCAACATTAAACTCCGATAACCACACAAACACGAGAAATGTTGTATACACATAATCTTATAGAGTCAAAGTTAGGTTGAGCCAGTAGATAAGCATTAACTTTTTCCGTTGTGATTGTGTATGATACGTTTTAGAATATTGTACTTTTCTTCTTCACCTTATATATTGCTATAATACTAACAGATTCGATAAATTAATTATAAAAATATTAAAATTTAAAAAAATAATTGAACAAAACAAGAATACGCTTCACACGCATAGTGTGTAACACTAATTCTAGTATTTCAATAATTAAATATTATTGATAATAACTAAGTACTAAAAGTCGGAATTAAAATAAGGACTAAAATTCGGGATTTTACAGGAAGAGTTTCTTGACTAATGAGGTTGATTCTCCAATTCATATAAATTTTCTCGAGATCATGCCACCAAATGCCTCCTTAGGCACATAGTTCATTAGGTTGACTTAGTCCATACTTTCTTTTGGGTATTTGAGGTCATTGTAAATATTTAATCACCGTAAATGAAATTGAGGGTCAAGATCGAATTCCAAATTCTTAGAGTGAAGAGGTCCGGACGTACGTTAAAAAATGCCGACCTTAGGGTCGAGAGGTTAGGACATTATGTTTAAGAATGTAGTCCACGACATTATGATTAAGAGCTTGATGTCTTACTTGGGACTATTGTCCACGAACTTAAGAGCACTCGGGGAGATTAGAACGCCTTAGAAGCTCTGGACATATATATATATATTTGTATCAAAATATTCCCACTTAGTATTCAAGCATCTCTCTAGAAGATAATTGAGGATTTATCATCTATGAAAAAATTCTAAACTAAAACCCTTTCAACACTAAGTAATAAAAAAGAAGGTCCCACATGCGTTAATACAGTTTTGTAACTCAGCGAGTTCTATGTTGATATATTGATATAACTTAACAAGTCATGTGTTAATATATTGATATAATACATAGGATCTCCAGTTATAATAAAATTCGGGGAGCACGTGATTATCCCAGAATATATATGATGTTTTGTAAGCTTAAAATGTAATTCCTCCGTCCCTAATTCAAGTTCACGTATTTTTTGTTGGACCGTCCCGATTCAAGTTCTCGTTTATATATTTGGAAATATTTGAATTCACTATCCATTATAATAATCTAAATTGGCCCATATGAACTCCTCCTACTTTATTACAACTATTACTTTTAATAAATTCATATTAGTTTATTACAATTATGCGGAAATATGAATTAGAGATGGGGTAGTATTAGACACTTTGGACGTATTTATAAATCAACCGTACTTAAAGGGTACAAATTCAATTTCCACATGATCATGCATTAAGGAGAATTTATTATTATGAAAAAATCATTTCAGACCATTACCAGTTAGATGTGACATTATTATATATCGGCGCGTATACCATCAATTGATTTGAAGGCTCATACTACATATCTAAAAGTATTGGGACGTGTACCACAGCTATTGTGCCATGAATTAATCACAAACAGCCTGTAGTTCAGTTGCGCAATTGAGCGGGCATTCATGATGGTGGCGACAGAAATACGCAATGTATTTTAATGATCTTTTTAGGGCTTTTCCCGATATGGTAAACTTTTGCCCGAATTAACATGTTTATTCCATTAAATTTTATGATATTAAAATAAAAATTTAATAATTTTTAAAAAAATATTATTTTGATTTTAAAAATATTTTAGAAGTCCAATTTAAAATTTTCATTTATATTTATATTTTTCTGATTTAAATATTTATAAGATCGAAGGGCGATGGGGTGTCGCCATGGCGATAGGGCGATTGCCCTATTGCCTTAAGAATTTTTAAGTTAGAAAAATACAAATATCAATAAAAAAATTAAATTTAGCTTTTAAAATATTTTTAAAATAAAATAATATTTTGTTTGAATTAACTATTTTTTTATTTTAGTATTTTCAAATTTAAAGGAATAAATATGTCAATTTTTTTATTTACTGCATGTTGTCAGGCAGAGAAAAACTAATCTTTTTATTAATAAATAAGTAAAAATACATTTAATATAATGAATCATGAGTTTCGAATTCACACTATATCTTTACACCACCATCTTGTTAATTCTTTTTCAAACAACAAAAGCTTATGACTATTTATTTTATTTTTTTGAAACGGCTAACGGATGACTCAAACTCCTGACCTATTGATTGAAGTTGAAACGTCTTACCAACTGAGTTGCGCTTCGTTGTCTGAAGAAACTTATGATTGAAAAATGGTGAAAAGATTTACATGACACACTATGACAAAATTGCCATTTAGTTACATTAAACAATGTAGATAATTTATGCCTTTAGTGACTTAAGTTGATTTAGTGGCATGTAGTAGTATGTGTCGCTTCAAGCTGTGTGGCCAACTCTATAGTGTCAATATTCTATTGTTGTGTCATTTTTTGCAGTGTCAAAAACTCTAGATTAAATAACATTGGGGAATGTCATGAATTACAAAAATAGTGACATTTGTAAATGTTATACTATGCTAATTTAGTCACATTTCAAAATGTCATTGTAACCATTGAACTATGACACTTGAACATGCCACGAAACAATAATCAGTGATGTCAGTGTATCCGTGAACCATGATGTTGAATAATAATAATAATTTTTATAATAATGATAATAACAATAATAATAAAAATAATAAAATTCAATAATAATAATAATAATTATTATTATTATTATTAAATCATCTGAGCATAAATAATGTCCTTACAATAAATTAACCACAAAAGATATATTTCACCGAGGTTATTATTTCAATTTTACAAAATTCAATGTCATTTGGGAAGATACGAGTCAAAATCAATCTATCTAATATTCTAATATGAGAAGTTATAAACAATGAAAAGAAATGCAATCTACGTATATGCTGCAATTTTCTTTTCAGTGATAATAAGCTTAACACACTAAAAGTTGAATATTGCTCCACCTCCACCTGAGTTTAGGACAGACTTCTTATTATCAAATTCAGAATCTTCGTGATACTTCTTCCAATCAATTGTAAATTTTGATTAATAAGAACATCACCTGCACAACGACAAATTAAACTCACACATACATGATTAACAACAATAACTATTGATGAAAACAAGCACAAAGATTAGAACCGGCAAAGCATGAACCCCAAAATAAAACAATTATGGAGGATTCCGGAAAACAAAAAATTGAGTTACATACCCCAGAAAAGCCGACCTGCACCAAGTAGACTTTGAGCTAGCTAGAAAAATAAGAGTTGGTAAGGAAAAGATAATTATCAAACCACAAGAATCTCTTAATAAAAATATAATGCACTAAACAAGATAGAACCATGAAGTATGTTAGCTTAGCTTGCAATAAATTAGCCCAACATTGCGAGAGTGGATTGAATGCCATTGAGAATAGTGGCACCTAGGTGTTTATATTTTACCAATACAAAAAATCCTGTAAATTAATATCAACTTTATGTTTATAGCATAACTAAGAAGCGAGCTCCTGTAAATGGGCAACTCCATAAAAGAATAAATATAAGCTTGCTCCCAAATGAATAAATTATAAAATATTGCAAATCAGAATTGCTTGATGCAACCTGTGGGAACTTGATGGAGGTAGATGAGGTAACTAGATTCCTATCCTCAACAATATGAATGTATACTCCTAATAATAACAATAGAAAGAAAGAAAAAAAGTAGAAGAAAATAGAAGGTGTAATACGGTGCACATCGCTTGGTCTTTCCATCATAACATTCTCATATCTATAGGCTCATATTGTTTGCAGACTCGTAATAGTTAACTTTCATAAGCATTGATCAGGTTTGAAGTTTGGTTTACCTCCTAATCCCTCCAAACATAATCAGTATATAGCATTTGGCTTTAAAACAAACTCGATAATAAGTTCTTTTAACTAAAGAGTTTAGTATTATCTCTATAATAAATAGGACAACATCCAGTCCTTAACTTCGAGTAGGACAAAATTACTATAATACTTGCATTTCCTTTGCACATAGCTGCCTTGTAGTTTGAAACTCTGAATCAAACAACTCGGTCTAGCTATCCTGCCACACTACAACCTTGTATCAAACAAGATATCAAGGGTGCAAATTGAGAAACACTAATAACATCTAGCATAATGAAGAGGAATGATTACTACAAGTTAACTTACGGGCCAAAGGACATGAATGCATGATTTAATTGAAATAGGACTAATGAGCCTAATTACTAATGCAAAAGAGAAACGTGTACCTTAACGGAGGCGCGAGACGCAAGCGCTTAGATGGAGGTGAGTATTAAAGTATTGTAGTTATAGGTTGTTCGTCCTTTGTCCATAGCTCAACTAGGCCAGAAATCTCGTAGTGTCACTCCAGGCAGGCTTGTTCGACTTCGGGAAGACCACTTGGGGAGTACAGAAAGCTGGGTCGGGAAAGAGCAAGTGCGGCAGGCAAACGGTAGGCTCCTTGCAGTACTCGGGAGTCTGGTCGAAAAGTGCAATTTAATAAAGGGATACTTAACTATAAACAAGCACTGTGGAAAATTACCTATTTACAGGACTGGTACAAAGACGAAGGTTAATTGCTCAAGGTTCTTGGTAAAATTGACTGAGGGGTGAGGACTCTGAAAATTATAGTAACCCACCCACAATTCTCTGCAACTCATATATCACTTCAATCAAACAAACTCAAATTTAACAATGGGAAACTATGCATCATGCACATTTACAGTACCATATGCAACCAAGCGCACATGACATCTTCCGATCCGGCGAGATTCGCCGCCTCCACGAGCTAATGCTCGAGTCGCCGAACTGCTTCCTCGTCAACACGCAGTCTCTCCATATCAGAAAGAGATTCAATCCGTTGAACGCCGATGAGGATCTGGAAATCGGCAATGTGCATGCACTTTTTCTGATGAAGCGGCTGAATGCGGCGGTTTCAGTCGGTGAAGTGGCGTTCGCGGCGGCGAATTCTCCAATTTAGCGTATTCGATTTCGACCACTGAATGTGAACTAGAGATCTTGAAATTGGATGAGAGGTCGGTTTTTGGGCCTTAACTCAAATTCGGTGTTGGGTTATTGTTATTGGACGTTGCGCAACTAGTTTTGATAATGTCACTTAATCTCATTTTATTGCAGAGACACTTTGTAATGTTACTTCATCTTTTCAACACAATAATCTTAATGAAATGTTCTAGTGACACTTTAGTAAAGTATCACTAAATAATAATTTAGTGGTATCTCATTCAAAATGCCACAACACAAATGTCACTAAAATTTGCTTTTGATGTAGTGTCATTCATTTATTTTTCAGCAACACATCAATGAAACATTACCGGTATAAGTGTGACTAATGCTCATATTTCTTGTAATGACACAAGAATATTTCCGTAAGAAAATTACACAAAAAAGAAATGAAAAAAATGACACAAGTATATCTCTGCAGATATAATCGTTCCTTCTAGATCAGGAGTGGTAGCATGGTCTCATTCACCCTCATGGTTTTCCACTCTCGTAGACATGATGGTTTTGTGGGTTCTGTGGGTTCGACACGACTAGTCAAACGGAATATGGTCCGTAATAACACTAATAACTCTTGTAAGAGTAAGACTATTCTTCTACGTTAATGTAAATTATGTTCTGCTCAAAAAATAAAAAAAGGAGATAAAAGTATAAGAAATGCCCAACAAATTAACAAGATGTACAAAACTACAAAATACAAATATCCCATCCATCCCTTTAGAAACCCTTCTCAACACCACTCACACAAAATAAACACCAATTTATACCAAACTTGAAACTTCTCATTAATTCATTTGTGGATGATATCGGATGATCTTGTTGGTTTTATGATAGTAAACTGAGAAATCATAAGAGATACTATATCATATACTTTATTATGCATGCGGTTAAAAGTATAATTAATTATGACCCATTAATATTAATAGTTAGAAGTACTATTGAATTATATTTTCTAATTATATCTAGCTATACATACTTGTATATATGTATGAGATTGATGAATAAGAAGAGGTAGGGAAAATAGTTTTTTTATGGTATCAGAGCCATGTAAGTTTCCAACGAGCATTGGTCCTGCCTCTCATCTTTTCCCCCAATGCAATAAATCTGATTGTCCTTATCACTTTTCTCCCTTTTCTCCTTATTTCTCAAGCGCTCATGTGCATCTCTTTCTTCCCTGCAGAACTTCCGTATACAAAACCTCAAGTTCAATATATTCTCCCATATACAAAACCTCACGTTCCATATACGATCCTCCTGCAATCGATTCCCACTTAATCGATTTTCACTTCTTTCTCAAGATCGATTCAACTGAATTGATTTTCTTCTCTGATCAAACAACCTACTGTTGTTGATCCCCACCCATGTTCGAACAATTTTCTTTAATCTGTCGAACTTCTCCTCTGATCGAACAGCCCACTGTTGTCGATGCCCCTTCCATGTTCAAACAGTTTTCTTCAATCTGTCGAACTTCTCATCTGATCGAAGAACCCACTGTTGTCGATCCCCTCTCATGTTCGAACAGTTTTCTTTAATTTGTCGAACTTTCTTCTATCCTTCTGCAATTGCTCGCAATCGTCGTTCTCCTATCCAACGATCGCCCCAGCCTGTTCGATCTTCATCGACCGCATCTGCAATTGCTCGCAATCGTCGATCGCCTATTGTCTGACGGACAATCCTCCGACCAGGTCTTCTTCTTTTGATTACGCAGTGGATTTCTCTTCTTCTTATGCAATTGAGCTGTTTCTTCTCCTACAATCTACTGCTGCGTTTTCTCCACGTGTCATCGATTTTCTCGAGCAACTATCTCGCAGTCGCACGTCTTGATCAAAAGGGTTCTCCTCATCCCCAGATCAACCTAACGTGCCACCAGGCCATTCCACACAGCTTCCTATCCCGAAGCTCCTTTTGTGGTTATAGTTGGCGAGTTTTTTCTCCATCTCCAATCGTTCGAGCTAGCTGTCTAAAGCTCTTGCTCCGCTATATTTTGGTTATTGAGGTCACATGTTGACCCCTCTCTACCTACTCAGGATTATCTTTATATGATCACTTATTGATCCTTCTTTTTCCACCTCTGTGTGGTGTTATACCCTCTCATATTTTGGATGTCTCTCTATGTCTGCTCTGGGTTAACTTCTTCCACCCGACTCTTACAAACTCGAGCACCTCAATGGAGTATGATACAATATTTGGGCCCTTGTTACCCATAACCAACTGCCCATGGTATCATCCATCGTTCGGTCATATCTTTTGCTTCGCTTGCTCTCGTACAACATCAATGTAAAACGTGATGGATGAAATATGTTGATTCTTACCTATGAGTCGATTTTTCACCAAAGGACTTCCACAAGTATTGTTTGATACTTTTCGGGACATTCTCAACGTTCATCAAACTCCTGTTTTGACTGAGGGGGAGTTTTAGAAGTATAATGAGGTTAGGACTCCTTAATGTTAGTACTTAGAAGTATTATTGAATTAGAATTTCTAATTATATCTAGCTATACATACTTCTATATATATATGAGATTGATAAATAAGAAGAGGTAGGGAAAATAATTCTTTCACATCCGAAAAAATTACACAATTAATTTAAATTTTTCTAGTCAATAGTGTACAACTTTGATCACGAATTAATCTCAAACCGTGATTATATAATAAAAGATTAGATGTTAAATTTAAATTATATTAATAAATTGGAGATTATATCATTGCAGTTTAAAATTAATTTATAGTTAAAATTAAATTTTACTGACTGTCAAAATAGTAAATGGACAATTTATTCGAAAAGGGGGAGTATGCATGCATGTTTAGTTATACCGATCTGCGGAACAATAATCTTGGAATTTATCGTACATTGTTGTTGGGAGGTCCGAGCTAGGCCCCACTATATAATATTCAGATGGACAAAAGAAGATTTTTTTTACCTCTTTCCAGATAATTTTCTTTATGTGTGTTTCTAGCAAGATTTAAGATGAAATGTTGGAATTAAAAAGGAAAAAACATTTATAAATATGTACAACTCCAACAACGTATGCATTATCATCACACACAGTAGCAAGCAGCCGAGTAGGGTGCAAAAGGCAGAATGATCGATATAACTTTCATTTGAAATGTGACTTAGTATTAGTCTGGACGGTACCTTAACTAACAATATAAAAACCTCAAAAAAAATTAAAAATTCCTCATTCAATTATCTACATCATAGTATATATGCAAGTGATTATATTAAATTTCATGGCTTGTTGTGTTTCTGGGTGTAGATATAATCCAGGCGAGCCTCTAAAACTCTTCTCATTGTACATTCGTCTTCTCCTAGCCCCCCACAATCATCTTGATCGATGTCTACACTCCGTAATACATCATTACCCTGAAAATTCCAAAAATAAGATGAAATTAATTAAAGCCTTAGATTTATGTATTACATTTCTCATAAATACGTATGTGATTTTATCAATGATAGTGCTCCATAAACATATGAATAGGGAATTATTCCACCACCCCTACTTATAATTCTTGGTAGCAAGGTATCTCCATGTGAAGGTTTCTAGCACGAAATAACGTTGTTAAGATGTTTCTTACAGAAGATAAATGCCTAAGCATTTTAAAATTTTCTTTCAGAACATTTTCCAAATCGATAAAAATATTATCAATGAACTTATAAATTAAGAGTTCAATGGTTGTGCGAAACGAACCTCCGTGGGAGTAATGTCGCCGAAAGTGGGTTCCGGCATGGCAAAGGTGTGAGATAACATTAGGAGGAGGAGGAAGGTTGCCAAGAAGAGGGTGGTGATGTTCTTGGCCATAATCTTGATTTCTTGTGGACTTGGCGGAGGTGTTCACAAGTCTGGCCAATTTATAGAGGAATGATCAATCAAGTAGGGGTATTTTCGTCAGTCAACTTTGTCAATGATAAAGAATGGTTGGAAATTGAATATGTGTAATTGGACGGCCATGTTAAATTTGTAGATTCATAGAGTAATAGTTTGCCGTACGTATTTTCATTGTTGGTGGTATATGAAGAAGACCTCTAGAAGTTCTAGATATGTTTTGTCCAAAAGGATATCTATGAGTCTAAGAGATTAGTATAGATAACTCCCCCCGTCCGATATTTTTTGGTATCGTTAATTAATAAGATTCAATATTATGTAATGTCAAGCGTTGATTGATAAATTGGTTGTCCGAATTACACATTGGAGTGCTAAGCTGTTGAGCTTCGAAGGCTGCTTACAATTAATAAAAGAAAAAAGAAAAATTTGCAGTCACTCACTACTGGCTACAATATTTAGAGATTAGTTTAGATAACTCTCCTTTTCGGTATTTTGGAGTACCGTTAACTAGTAAGAAACTCACCATTGTGCAATGTCAGGCGTTGATTGATAAATTGATTGCTCGAATTAGACATTGGAATGCCAAGCTATTGAGCTATGGAGGCCGCTTACAATTAATAAAAAGTTTGTTGTTTGCAGTCACTAACTACTGGCTACAATGCTTTCCCTTGCAAAAGCAAATCATGCAGGTGATTGAAGCTATTTGCCGGTATTTCTTGTGGTCGAATACGAAATGTATTACTAGGAAGGCCCCTATTGCTTGGGAAATAGTGTGTGCACCCAAGAAACAAGGTGTCTACAGATTATCGATTTGCAGATTTGGAGCAAGGTGTGTATGATCAAATTGCTTTGGAATCTGTGTGGAAATAAGACAACCTCTGGGTGAAGTGGATCCATGAGTATTATATGCGCCGGATGAATATAGTCACATGTCCAGCCCTACAGAGTAGTTCCTGGATTATAAAGTCTAGACAACAAATTGAACATAATAGGACCTGAGATACGATGCTTGTCCTACCTAAATTTAAAACGGGTATGATGTATGTTGCACCCCAAGGGAACGCGCGGAGGTGGACTGGAAGGGGCTAATGTTTGGCGCCATTGCAAGGTCGCGGGCTAGGTTTGTCGCGTAATTGGTGTGCCAAGACAGACTTGCAACTAAAGCACGCCTCATGAGGTTTAGATTGGTGGACAGTGCACCTATTGTTTATGTCCGAACACGGAGAGTCAATCCCATCCGATGCTCGAATGTAGGGAGACCAAGGTCATATGGTTGGATGTACTTTGATGGTTGTGATTTCAGCACACCTAGTGGGACTGGAATACAGTGCTACAGTGGTGGTGCAACATGTTAAGGGCAAGAACTGGAGAAGTCAATTGTTGAAAGTGACCTTTCTTGAGACCATTTGTGAAGTCTAGAAGCATAGAAACAATAATTTTTTGGTACTGATGTTATGCATATTTATATTTCCCAATAAATTATAGGAGTAGTTATTTATAGAGCTTGGTTGGTCCTGCAACTTCGATCCCATGTTGGACGTCTTATGTTGTATTAGCCTTTTCAGTTTACTTTCGTCTATTGTAGGCTGGATCCTTGATCGTCTCCTGCTTTGTATTTATCTTTTAGATTGATAATATATTCTAGTTCCAAAAAAATTATATGAGTTGACTCTTTAGTTGCTTAGAGAATTTTTATCTCGAAAATTTCATAGTCTAATATATTTTTAAAAAGTTAAAAATTAAATTCGAGAAGGAGAGTATTATAATTTTATATTCACATGTAAATCGACATAATTAAGAAATGATAAGTGATTGATTGTTGAAGAAATGAATCGAACTACAAGAAAGATTCACAAAGAGTTAACAAGAACGAACAATGTACGAAATGTGTAGTATAACTATCATTTTAAGGTTCTTGAAACAAATTGTAAAATTGATACAACGATGAATTAATTCATAACTGCAAATTTGGTTTGGGTTTCATATATAGAGTTCATTAGGCATCTTCTTCATTTACAACATGGCATCAAGGTAAGGGTTTGCTTCTACAATTTTCACCTCTCTAAACCAATGCATCTTTAATATCAAAACTGAATTTTACAAAGTTCCATTTACCACCTTAGATAAGTAACAACCTCGGTCCATATAAGATATGACTAATTTGAAAAGAACATAACACAAGATTCACAGCCACATTCCATAAAGCGACACTGTTCACAACCCAAGCAACAACATCTTAACCTTTGCATTTTCCTGACTTTGGACAACCTCTGTAGATCTTTCGACAGTTTCTCTCATTCTTTATCATCACAGGTTAACCTGAAACATTAAGGAGTAAATGTATATATATGAGTATTAAACATATAAATACTAAGATACATTTCCATTAAAGAGCTAGCTCTTCGTAATCATTTTACTCTGCATGATTGATCAGTACTTACACTTTGTTTGGCATGTCTGAACATTTCCAGTTGTTGTAAGCATAAGCATTGTGGTAGATTTTGCGTTCACATTCGTTTCTCATAGAAAACCTACGTTCTTTGCACATTGCGAACAACGTACACACATTCATCTCGGTGTGTGACATTGTATATAGGTCGTTGAAACCTGCTTGTGTGGTATTTTAGTAAGCAAGTCCTTGATAGTTCAACTTTTACGCCCATCACTCTTAATTGCCCATATCCAAGGGCGGATGTACATTGTATATGGGTAGGGCAAGTGCCCTATCCTTTGTTTAAAAAAGAAAGAATTTGTAGTGTATTTTTTTCAATAATCTATCATTTTGCACTACCCTTCTCATATAAAATGTTGTTTTTAGTTGATTCTATGATAAAATATTTATAGAATTATCATTTTATGAATGTTTTTGCATTAAAAATATTAAAAAAAAACCTCTCTTTTTTTATAAAGAAGAGAAATTCAAAATTTTACGCCCTAGTCGGTTTTAAATTCTAGCTCTGCCCCTGCATATCTGATTCATCCAATTATCGCGTGCATTAGACCGCCCCGCATGCTCTCCAGACTTCGCAGGTGATAAGTTTACTAAAATGAATATGATCATCTATCATTCAAGGATTCAAAATGATGCGTCTATAGAAATTAAATGTGTAAATGTATACCTTGTTGGCATGTCGTTATACATTCACAGTCAACCTCAAATTTTCAATCACGGTAAACTCTGAGCTTTCGTGAACTATCGCCATACTTCAAAACCGTACAACCACATTGGAGTTCTAAAAATTCTTCGTTGTTCCTTAGCACGCCATAGAAAAAGGCGAGTTCCTACTCGGTCTCGGTGAAAATGCTTGTTTCCTTTGGTTGCGGATTCTCCCAGAGATTTAGAAGAGAACATATAAATATAAGTTTTATTGACTGTATTTCAAATGTTCCCAAACAATCCTATTTATGCGTGGTTAAGTTTGTGACGCAATTAATATCTAAGTATACATACTAGTTTCTTTATTTCATTATTTTCTTTATATATTGGTCAATTATTACAAAAATTAGTCCATTTTTAATCGAATAATCAGATTACTGAAAATTCAGAGACTGAAATAATAACTCTTTTTACAAATATTGTTTTGCAGTTTGTAATTATTCATATATCTACGACGATGGTATAAATTGACTTATTTTAAATATTTTAATGTATTGAACCTTCACTCACTTTTTATATGATGAATCGTTTAAATAATATTTTATTTTAAAAATTAATTCTTGAAAGGAAATCATATAGTAGCAATGTCACATGTTACTACTAGTCGGGTAATATAATTATTTAAAATTAAAAGACATAAATTAAATTTTAATAGAATACTTCTTTGTTTCTTATGATAAAATTTAACTAGCAGTTTAATAATAAATTAATTTAGGCAAATCATCACATTCATAGGATGTTATCATATGACTCATACTAAGAATAAATGACCGTTGACCGTTGAGTTACACGATCAACGTTTTTTCCATGCATAAGTGAAGTACTTGGTCGCTGGGTTTGTTTTACTTACTAAATAATACTACCTCCTCGTAACTCGTGACAATGCCACGTTATAATTAAAAAATAAATAATAAAAACTAAATTAATAAAAGAATAATGTAATCATTATATATACAACGTTGGTTATGAGTCGGTTCATAGTCCTTCTCCATCCAATATTATATTATTACATATTTTCTTTAACAAAATTAAAATAAAATATAAAGTATGCACCACAATCAATAGATTTGTTTCCACAATTTTACGGTGGTATGTGGTCGCCCCACCACAAATAAAAAATAAAATATTATAAAACTATAGTTTCAAATGTTACGGTTGTTTATCAACTCTGCGGTGGTATACGTCACCCCACCAAATACTACAAATTATTATTTTACAAACATAATTTCACATGCTAGTGTTTGGTTTTTTCAACAACCATGCCTTCTGGGCCCGTTATGGATGAAGAAAGTACATAGATGATCGAAGAGAATTTTCTCAAATACATAGTGTCTGCAAATTCCCCCCTCCACTGCCGTCGCAAAAAATGTAGTTGTTACTAAATTAATCGTAAATTGTTATGGTGAATCTTGTAACATAGGTATGAAACGGGTTCGAGCATGTGCCAGACCAGACCTGAACATCATTATTTCGAACATTTTAAATTCGAGTTTGATAGAACCAGTACTTCCAGCCGGAGATCGTATCAAAGAATTCTTATATATACTTCATCCTACCAAACAAATCTTATACATATTGAAAGTCTTCACATGTAATTTGTTATTGATATACATGTAAAGATCAACATATCGCCAATTAGTTCGCATGTATCTCTTCTATATTTTGAAAATGTAAAGTGCACGTCTAGTACACTATTTATAGAACAATCTCTGAAGATCAGTTGAATGAACTATATCAAGCATAGATCCAAAGGTCCTCATAACTGGATTCATGTCTATTAAAGAAATTAATACTCCCTCCGTCCTAGCTTCATCTTCCCATATTCCATTTTGGTTCGTCCCAACTTCATCTTCACATCCCTTAAATGAAAAATATCTCTCCTACTTATTTACTCTTTCCCCTACTTTATCAACATATCTCATACTTTATTAACTATTTTCCTTCCTTTATCACCTTCTCTCATATTTAATTCATTTTTTTCTTAAAATCTGTGTCCAGGCCCACGAAACTTCAAGTCGGGACGGAGAGAGTATTCAATAGTAATCATACAAATATGAAGGTATAATATAAAATTAATATTTATTGAACCATGTAATATTGATTACATGAATCCAATAAAATGAGTGCATGGATTCATTTAACGTTTAAATTATAATCAATGTCCATATACATCATCAATTTACTCACATATATTTTATTAACCCGCAAGGTATTTTAGTCACATTTAGTCAATGATAAACTAATTCAACTAATTTTTCGTGATGGTGGCAAATGAACATATGCTAAAGGTTATTCTTCCTTTTTTTTTTTTTTTAAATAAAAGAGCCTAAGCTCTCCGGTTTATATAACAAAATCAAGGCGGTTTGAATGATCCCGCAAACATCAAAAGTCGTACAATAATTACAACCCACAAATAAGTCCACCTAGCTATCCAAGCTGTTAACCAATTATCATATACACCATTTACTAGAACAGTACTAAGCTTAGAAACCACAAAAAAATTGGAAAAACAATAAGCATTAGTAATGATCACAAAAAATCAGGGTTGATGCTCGTGCCACCTTCTACACCGTTCCATGCCCCTTATCATGCCAAAAATCCTGTAACAATCCGTTTCCAACTTGGACATATCCCAGTTTTTCTTTTCCCTATGCCAAGTCCCAATTCCAATGTCAGTATCACAGAATAATCCCAATAGAACTGTTCCCCTGCTTTTCAGCCATGTAGCTTGTCCATCATTCCATCCATCTGTTATGCCAAGAAATGGATCAGTTTTGTAGCTCTCTATGTTCTGTCTGTTGTCTGATGGTTTTAGAAACCTCCAAGTACTTCTGAAACATAAGTTCACCACTTTTCCTTTAATGAACCAGTGTCTTCCTTCCTATGTTGCTCTCTCTTTTCTGTCTTCCTTCTAGTGCTCTCTCTGATCTGTCTGTTATAAAGCATGTATTCATGTTATTACCATAAAAAAGATCCCCATTTAACCTGTTTCCAAAGCAGATAGGAGATTGATTGTGATCTAGTACTGCAGAATGATCATGAAGTAAACAATACAGGCACCAAACACTACAGTGAAAAAACAATTATTCCTATCCCTACCTGATGAAATTCCTAAGCATACTACATAACCACAAAGGTTATCAGGCTTCATAAAAATGGAGCAGATAATTAACATTTACACACAAAGCTTAAAGCTATCAGCATAGAGCATTTTAAAACAAAGATCTGGGCCTTCTTTTTTTTCTGTTTTTGGCCTCTTTTAGACTGTATATTCCTTTTTTTTTCCAGTCCTGATTGGTGTGATTTTCTTTTTTGAACTGTAATATCTTTCTTTTGCAGTCTCCTTCATAATTCTTTTTTCTACTCAACCCCCATATATCACCCAACAATGTTCTAACACATACCCGTTCATTGTAAAATTCCAGCACATGTTCTATGCAATATACAATCCTGAGCAATGAGAAGAACCACCAAACACACAAACATGACTTAGTAGGCCTTTCAGAAATGAGCACAAGAACTTCAAAATTTAGGAACAATGCTAGAACATAACAACAGCTGTAAACCATTTCAGCCCAAGTGTACAGTCCCCTGTCATCCAAGAAATCACTACTAAGTTCAAAAGTAAGACAGAATTTCAGCAACTTATCATAATAAAGCCAATGTAACACTATTAACAACAAAGAAGAAGATTGGGTCCTGTTTTTTCTATTTTTGACCTCTTTAAGACTGTATATTCCTTTTTTGCAGTCTTTGTTGATTGATTTTCCTTTTTCAGACTGTGATATCATTATCCTGAAGACTTTAACTCTATTCTTTTTTCTACTCAAACCTCTCATCTTCAATTGAGTCAATAAGCAGCAGGTGACAATGAAGCAACAAATGCAAGTAAAATTTAGAACACAATCAGCATGCATGCAAGACTTCCTAAATGCAAGATTATTAGAAAGCATGTGCACAAGATTGACTATCAACATGAATACTAGTACACTATCTATCAGCATGTATTCAATAATTCCCAAATGCAACACACATACAAGTGCTCTGAACTCATGAATGCAGACATGACAAAAAAGGCAAACTGAAAAAGTAAGGAAATGGAGGAATTCTTCCCTGACTAACTGCTCACCAAACCAAAGACTAATATATGCACCCCTGAAAGAAAAGGAAAGAAAA
>JAYMSP010001180.1:0-35180 GCA_036897095.1 Plantago elongata
TCTGATGGGTAACGTTCACCCAGATACTCAACTGTGCAGTTAGTGTAGACCCTATCTGATATTACACTACTGCCAAAAGGAGATTCGATATCAAAGTAATATGCTAGTTTAGCAGGAGTATAATCTAATTTTCTAGCATATCGGGCAACAATGAAAGATTGTGTTGCTCCACTATCAAATAAAGTTGTACCAGGGATAGAGGTAATGGAAATTGTACCTTCAATGGCATTAGGTGTCGAAGGACTCCCTAGTTCTGCTGTCATCATGAACGCTCTGGGTCGGACGTTCTGGTGACCAACGGGTTTAGCATTTGCTGCGTTTGGGCGTGACTCCCTTGATGACGCAGATGGGCAATTCTAAACACGGTGTTGATCACTTCCGCACCTTAGGCATTGTCCGTTCTTGTACCAACATTGTGTCTTAGTATGGCCTGACTTCCCGCAAAAAGAGCAGGTAGTTGTGGCGAGGGTTTTTCGTGGCTGATTCTGGCGAGCAGGTTCAACCCGGGGGAGAGGGTTTCCTCTTGCCTGCTCAGGAACTCTAGTTTCCATCGGACGCTTATTAAAAGATGAGGAATTCTTAGGTCGATTTCTCTTAATCTTCTCCTCAAGCTTCCTTATCTCCTTAAACTCTGCTTTAACCTGTAAAATCTTTTCCACAGCTTTGACATAACTTGCATGATTAACTGAAACTAAGGCCCGGCGTAACTTCAACCTCAGGCCTTCCACAAACTTGTGAATTTTTCGCTTCTCATCATTCCAGTAATGAGGAGCATATTGAATCAGGCGGGAAAATTCCGCTTCATATTCACTCACATTTTTATTTCCTTGGATCAATTCCAGAAATTCCCGTTCTCGGGCATTTCGTACTACCTCGGGCACAAGCTTATCATTAAATTCTTGCACAAAATTCTTCCATGTCGATTGAGTACCTTCCTGTTTCCATCTCCTGTTTACCAGTACCCACCAGTTTCTCGCAGCTTCTTCTAACCGGTAGGTGGCGTACTTGACCTTCTGTTCCTCGGTATAACATAAGACATCAAAGATCTTTTCCAATCGAGCCAAAAATTCCTCCGCTTTCTTGTCATCGGTTTCCCTGAAGAATACTGGAGGATTGAACCTAAGAAAGCGTTCCAGTACCTGGTCGTCGCTCTGTACGGCTGACGACTGAGCTGCAGTAGTCAACGACTGCTGGTTCTGCCACTGCTGAGTGAGAAAGGTGCAAAAGGATAGCATCTCCTGCATGCTTCCTCTGGTTTCGTTTCCTCCCGTTTCGGGAGTCGGAGGGGTTACCTCTTGGTTTAGTGCAGCTAGTTGTGGTGGTGTGAACTCTTCATCCTGGGCTTCGGGGTGCGGGCTGTTAGATTCAGACATCTTATTTGTCTGAAATACGGAAAGGGCGTATAACTCAGTTAACGACCAGTTGCAGATATGATAACAGGTGGGATAATAATAGGCAATTCCTTAACAATACTCGAATTCTACAGAATATCCCTCCCATAACCCGATTCCCCAAGAAGGTCTTACTTTAGGGCTTATTACATTCTTTAGCTAAGGTTCAGGTTAGCTATGGTACTGTAAGAAGGTAAATTCAAATTGGGATTGATACCTAAATCCATTTTTGATTACAGTACTTACAGAACTCCTGGTCGAGTTGACCAGTTTATTCACAATTAAACAGCTAAGTAAACAACATTTCTATAACACTTAGTCCTAGAACAAACTAAGACTACTAATATATACGAACTTTCTAAAACTCATCTCCCTCCAGCGACGGCAGGTCGACTCCTCATCGTCCGTGCTATATCCGGCCGGCCTCGGGTCCTCGGACGGGTCTTCCTCATCGGAAGAGGTGTAGCGCGAGGCCAGGGGACGTTGGTGATATGGATATGTGGACTTCCGGGCCGTCATCCGTTATCCACGGGCGCCGGTAGCTGTACCACTCGGTCCGGCAATGTGTATACCTCCTCCAACAATTGTCGAAGGAGCCGGGTGTGGCGGCGGGGCTATCGCTAGAGGTGGTGAAAGTGGATCATCCAAAACATGCTCTATGTAGGATAGCTCGGTCTGCACAAATTTCATCTCGTTCCGGATAGAGTGCATCCGGTGCTCTACCGCGCGGAGACGCTCACGGCTGCGAGCGCGGGCCCGTCGTTCGGCTTCCAGTTGCTCAATTATTTTCCGGGTGCGCATTCTCCCGACATGGGCTTCGTCGACCCATGACTGTACAAAGTTCCTCTCATTTTCCTAGTCACGACTTCCGTCGTCGCTCATCTGTCGAAGTCAGTAACATAAAGATAATAACAGTGCATATTTATGTGTCTCTCCCCTCCCCATTTTCGAAAATATTATAGAAGTTGGTATTTGGAAGTACGTCACAGTCCTATTGGTCCAAACCGGGCTCTGATACCACCCAGTAACACTCAGTAACGGCCCGGTCGGATCAAGGTCCGGACGTCAAGGATTATGCTGAACTTCCAAATATATATAGATATTTCAGAGTAATAGTTATTACAAACCCCAACTATAATTCATAATTCGAAAATCAAAACACACATCTACAAGATTAGCAGCGGAAACAAGCCCGAGTCCGTATGTCTATCTAGCTACCCTGTCCTCTCTTCGTGCTCAAAACCTTGGAAAGTAGTATTAGGACAAGGAGAGTGTCAGTCATATAGACTCAGTGAGGATAATCAAGCATGCATGAATATGCGCATGAATGCAACAGTATAGCAAACCAATACAACACGCTGATCAGGCAGTTTTAAACAGTGGGGAAACCGGTATCAGTTAGTCAGTGATCATAGCACATGAAAGGTGCCAAATTTACAGTACTAAACAGTAACTGTCTTCGGCTAGACCGAACTGATCAGGTATCGGTCTCAATAGTGGCGGCGTGACCGCGAGTGGGAGTTTCTTTTTATGACAGACACGACCCATCACAACTCATAAAATCCAGACCGTTTGAATGGTTGTACAGTCAGTGGTGCCCGAAAAGATAGCGCTGCATGTTGTTTTAACCCAACATCAGTAACAGTATGTCGACAATGTCGACCAGGATGGCTTCCCAAATTTTTCAAAAACAGTGTGTGGTTGCTTTTCAAAACCAGTGTTCGTGCAATGCAGTTCATAAGGATCAACAGGACATATGCAGGATGAAATATCAATAGATAACGGGACTAATATAGTATCAGGTCAATACAAGTCAGGTATCGCTAAATACAAGTCAGGTATCTTTAACTACAAGTCATCAGCGGTAGTTATACAGTCAGTATTCGAAGTTAGTACTCGGGTCGTAGTCAGTCTGTCGTCGTCGGGTGGCCGCAGTCAGAGTTAGGCAGACAAGTATATAAATAGGAACAGGTGCTGAAATGTAAAGAATTGAACGGTAACAACTTTCCCAGGGCCGAATGCCGAAAGCTAGTAATCGCTCACCTTTGATATCTTGCAAGCTACGCGACTTCCTAATTCCTGATAAATGGGCAATACTACTTAATTTCAACGCCAAATAATTAAAAGACTCACGTAAATTTCCCCCAGAACAATCAAGCAGTGCTAGGTAAGCAATGACTATGCTTAAGCATAAATAGATAATCTTATGACGTGACGAGACGCACGCAACTTGACATAATCAGGTTTTCATGCTTAATTCCAATTCAAAACCTAAGATACGACGCGCAAGTGGCTAACTTAGATATCAAATAACAGGCCGACAATTTATCAAATTACCACTATACTCAACTCGGAATTAAACATTAACCGATCTGCCCTTCTTAAATTCTAACTTAAAAGTCACCAAACAAACACGACGCCTTGACTTCATTAGCTATCGACTTCCTGATAAACTAATATCACTCGAATCAACGTCGGGTAACCAAGTAGTAAGAATCAGCTAAGGTGATGACCTAACAGTTCAGTGTTTATCCTATTGTTATCTCCAGTACACATTCATTTCACTCCAACATGTTCAACCAAACTCAACCTAAACAATCAGCCCGCAATATGCGGTGACTAGCTTAACGGTCGACGGCCAGTCGACACCTACCTATATCAGGTACTCAGGCATACAGTATACAGTACAAGCTAAGCTAGGCAACTCAAATATCAAATGAATTTGAACACGCAGCCAAATAATTCATTTTCTTTCCCACCCAAAATTTGACTAAAATCGAGAAAAGGAGGGTGGCACTAACCGGAGGGATCGATCGAACGAGACAGGAGCGGATAGGAGGGTGGCTTTAGTGAAAGCAAACTGAACAAAGTTCGAGCGCGCGAACAGGGGAAAGGTAATCAGAGTCGTCGATAACCGACTGACATGCAATCGAGGTGTTGGCTGTGCGGTGATGATGGGGCGGCAGGAAAATAAGGGGCTGTAGGCAATAATTCAATCACTCAGTTTCCCATTCCACATTCGAAGAAAATCGAAAAGGAGGGATACTAACCGGAAAAATTGGTCGCGTATACGACACTAATCCGACGCGAATAAAGGGGCGGTTGAGAGGCGACGGTGGTGACGAGTGGTGGAGTGAGGGCCGTGCAGTGGTGATAATGGTGGAAAAGGTGGAAGAAGGAAATTAAGAACAGTGGTGGTAGAACGGAAAGGAGGCGGAAGAGGGAAGGCTATGTAACGAACAATGGAAGGTAGCCGGTATTTATAGGTGAAGATATGCCGACCTCCTCGGCCGGAATTGCCCGGGTGTTGCCGCGTGTCCGGGCCACGCATCCACCGCGCCTCTGTCTGCACGCCACGCATGCTTCTCTCTGGCTATGTGTCATTGGAGACGGGGCATTTTGGTCCTTTCGACCGGAGGCCGCCGTCTTCCTTCTCCGAGAAGGAGCCGGCGCGGGAGAAATGACGGATTGGTTTAATTGAACGGAGAAGGAAATTGGGAAAGAAGAAGGTGATTTTAAGGGCACAACGGTCATTTTACCATTATATACACTTGGTTCCTTCTGGCCTCCAAACGGCTCGTAATAAATTCGGAAAAAATATAAAATCGATTCTCGGGCGATATTTAAGACGATTTAAAGCCGTGTAAAAATCAAAATAAATATTTTTATTTTATTATTATTTTATTAATCAGGTACTAATTTAACACTTATTCGTAATTAACTGGCGATCATAACCGGCCGTTAATTTTCAAATATGACTCGTTGTTAAAGGTCAAATACCTTCGCACTCCTTGAGTTAATAGTCAATGATCAGTTAAAATAATAATATTAATATCGTATTAAAATTTGCGGTTCTTACAGGCCCCGTTGTTGATTCGAGTTCGGTCAGACTTTTTGCTCGGCTTGCCACCAATTCTTCATGGTTAGTTTCCTCTGCATCGTAAATTGATTTGGTTAGTGTGGTTTGTTCTGTATTGACTGTTTAGTGCTTTTTCAGTGATAATGACCTAGGATATATAGTTGAGTTGCGATTTGTTTATACTGAATGGTCCCCATGGTTAGTGCGATTTCTTTATACTAAATTGGCGTAAATGGTTGTACATTGTAGCAGATTTTAGAGTTAAAGTGGGTAGATATTGTGTATTAAAGTAGTGGACAGTGGTGGGTGAATATGGGTTAATGTGCATTGATTCTCCTTGTCTCTGTTTTTATCTTGTAGCTGGGGAGGGTTTATTTGTTTCTTTTGTCTATGTACTGTATTTAATAATATGTCATTGCTTTGCTGAAATAGGCCGTGCAAAGAAATGCTTTACATTAGCTTTGCACTATGGGGGGAAATTTACCAATCAAGCAATTGGAGAACTAACATATGATTGGGGTAAGTTGAAGAAATGAGACTATGTTCAACTGAAAGAACTAACTGTGGAGTTAGTGAATGGATTTTGTGATGAGGTTGGTGTTGGTGATAGGAGAAAGTTTCATGTTCACATTGAGTATGCTTAGTTGTTTGTTGGGACTATCCAAAGCTTGAGGGATGCATATGTGAACCAATGATTTTCATATATATGTTGATGGTAATCTGAGGGATGAAGCTAGTGATGGTGAGTGTAATGATGTTAGGATGGAGGATGGGGTAAATGGCAGTGGAAATCCAGAAGAACCTCCAATTGTGGACTTATCTAGTGATGGAGATAGTGAGTATCAATGTAGTTACATGTCCAATGAAACTGATGATCAATTATTTTGTGATAATGTGGATGATGAAGATGTAATTGAGCTTCCCCTGTTATCTAAGTCTGGGGTAAAGGATGGAAAGATAAAGAGAGGGGAGGTGCAAGTAGTTGAGCAAGAAATTGAAAGGGAGATTGAAAGATAAATTGAAAGGGAGGAAGAACAAGTTGTGAGAGAGGAAGAAACTGAAACAGGGGAAGAAGTTGAAAGGGATGTTGATGACATTGGGACTGAGCAGATTGTAAGGGATCCTACGAAGGGAAAAGGTGTAGTTAGAAGTGGGACTGCAATGGAGAAGCATGTATCTTTGAGTAGTGAAGTAGAAGACTCAGATGATTCAAGTTGTGATGAGATTGACAATATAGTGCCTGAAAGTGATGAGAGTATTGATAGTTCACTAGACTTAGATGATGAGGATAATCCCGACAGGCCTGCAAACAGACCAAAGCATATTAGGTTTAATAAAAATAACAATTATGATCCCCAATTTGCCTTGGGGTAGACTTTTCGAGATAAAAAAGTGCTAAAGGTTGCAGTCCATGCACATGCCATTAGCACTATGAGATCCTTGCACATACACAGAAATGACAAAACAAGATTTCAGGTTAGGTGGGATGGTTTTGCTACTTGTACTTGAAGGCTGAAATTGAGAAATATTTTAGTGAGTTATCTTATGAAGTGTGTGAGTATGATCCAAAGCACACTTGTGTGGAGAGTTATAATGTGGACAACTTAACTGCAGGCTATTTGACTGAAAGATTTGTTGACATGATAAGAATCAACCCTGAGATCTCAATAGAAGCTTTCAGAAAGCTTTTTGAAGATAAGCTTGTAGTTGATGTAACTTGGGATCAAGCAAGGAGAGGTAAGGAGAAGGCAGTGAAAATGATCCAAGGTGATCCTACTGGATAATATGCAAGATTGTGGGACAATGCAGAGGAGATGAGAAGAAGTAATCTAGGGTCAACTGTGTTCGTAGCTTCACATGAGACAGGGGAATTCAAGTATTTCTATTGTTGCTTTGGTGCACTTAAGAGAGGTTTCAAGATGTGTAGACCTTTGGTAGGTATTGATGGTGCTCACCTTAACTACCCTGCAAAGGGAATACTTCTTACTGTTGTGGGTGTGGATCCCAATAATAAGCCATACACTTTGGCATGGGCAGTGGTGGAGAGTGAGACTACGGAGTCTTGGAGATGGTTTGTGGAGGTTTTGAAGGAAGACCTTGAGCTTGTCCCTGGAGCTTGTCCCTGCAACTGATTATACAATTATCAATGACAAGCAAAAAGATTTGATCATAGCTGTGAATGAGAAGTTATCAGGTGTAGAGCATAGGTTCTGTATTAGACACCTATGGAAGAACTTCATCAAGGCAGGTTTCAAGGGAGATGCATATAGAGATGCTCTATACAAAGCATCTCATTGTACTACTGATGGTGAGTTTAGGAAGGCTATAGAGGAAGTTGACAAGTTGGATCATAGTGATGTCCCTAACAACAATTAAACCATAATCAACACAAAATCCACGAATACTCCAAAACCTTATTTAAACAACAAAAAACTCACCTTGTTTACGCTGTTCATAAATCGACGACCTGGATTGTCGTCGGTACATGAAGTTATGCGCCAAGCCCGCTGTCCGCAATAGCAATTTGGCACTAGTTTGTTAACCAAACTTTGATTTCTGTTCGAACCTCCACTATACTCCTCGACATGGTCAATTTTGGGTTTCTAATTTGGGAACTGGGAGAAATTGGGAAAAAATGTAATGTAGTGGCTAGTTTATGGGAGAAATTGGAGGGGAAATTAATTTGGGTGGGAAAGCTTCCATTTTCCCGCTCATGTTTTGTGTGTGGGTGCTTGTTTGGCGGAATTTTGTGTTGGCAGTCAACAATTCGCTTTCAATTGTTGACTAATTGTGTTAAAATTGCCAACTCAGCCGACTTCATGCCATGTTAGTGTTTATAGTCCTTACTTTGTGAAAATTGAATTTAATTTGCCAACTTTTAAAAGTTGTGGACTGGATATCACACCAAATGTAAAGTGGTGTCTGCATGCCACAATAACCCCGTACTTTTGGACCAAATGTGCCATTTCCCGAATAGATGATGAACATGAGGGCATGAAGAGCTAAAGAATGAAACCTAATTTGCCTTCTTACACAAGTGAACTTGGGCTCGATCAACTTGGGCCTTTTAACTCCGTCCTACCAAATTCAATAAAATCATCATAGCCCATCTCAATTAATCGATCGATAAAATTACGACTTTATAAATTCCCGTAGAAATTTAAATCTAAATAATTCCTTGCCTCCAAGTTAAATTTAAATATACATCCATAAATATTTATTTATTTTCTAGGATTTTACATCCTCCCCTTCTTAAAATAAGTTTTGTCCTCAAAACTTAAATCCACCACTATTCCACTGCGCAACTTTCATAAACTTTCAAATCCTCAAATCACCTATGTCATCCTACTACCTTCACTTTGTCATGATATCTCATCGAAAAGTTCATACTTCATATCTAAACTCCAATACCATACTTTTGACATCTCACATTCTCACTCAGAAACACCAAACTTCGAATAATCCAATATAATCTCCCATAAATCAAAACCTTGTAAATACTCCACTTGTCTCCAACTCCCAATCATAAAACTCGAAAAGATTAACCTAAAATCGCAAAGGTTCTAACCAAACTCCTCGATTTCTCCGTTCATCCAAATCGACATTTCTCACTGCTCTAGCCTAGGCTCCTCAAAAAATACTAGCCTAAGCTCTGATACCACTTTTGTCACGCCCCAAAACCAACTCACTTTGGCGCGACCGGCCATCTATTGTGAGATGCTTTTGTCAAGCCCCAAAACCAAATCACTTTGGCGCGACCGGCCTTCTATTGTGAGATGGGCTCACGTCAAGATGAAGCGTAACTTTAATCCTCAAAGTACAATAATATCTCAAAGTGGTATAAACAGAGCATCTAAAATCCATAAAGTAATTACATCAATTAAAATCCTTAAAATACAACTTTCTCAACAGTCAAATCATCTACTACACTTCAAACCTCAGAGTACGCTACAAATACTAAAGTCTTCACAAAATCCAGCATCCATCTACCGTCTCAACTCCAACGATCACTTACTAAAAAAAAGGTGTAAGAGTGAGCTCATGGCACTTTTACCCGGATCAAGTACATATAAAAAATATACAATCCATTTTATTTTTTAAACATAGTCGAAAATCATTTGCACGGACACATGTCACAGTATACAATTTCCATTTAGCTCGAATCAAATATACACTATGGCCACACAAACCATGGTGGCACACAGGCCGGCTTTCACATAATATATCCTCTAACACATAATGGTCTACAATTATCCCGTAGCACATACGGGTCCACAATTACCCCGTAACACATACGGATCCACATAATAACATAAGGGAGTACTCCAAAGCATGACAAATCCTTAACACATAAGGGTCAAAACACTTTATAAGCATATCGATGAGCATAAACGTACGTATGCATAATCCATGCTTTATCAAATCACTTTCACAAATCGCTTAGAGAAGGAATATATTTATGAAACATACATACTTAATCCTATTTTGAATAGACTATTATACCAAGTCCCGTTACTTGATATAATAACCATAAGTTGTTTGTCAATCAAAAGCGATATGTTTATATTTTTACAATACGAAAAACAAAAGCAAAAGTGTCAAGAGTTCCACTTACCTCAAAGTCGATACAAATCCAAGACCATCTCAATAATTCACAAAACCATCCAACAGCTTGCACCTCAAATCACTAAAAGTCATCGCAAACCTCAACTCATCCAAAGAATCAATCTCAAACTCCGTATCATCTCTACTACGATTTCGATATATCAAAAAGGGTAAAGTACGATCATAATGACCGAACGGTAATTTATGGAGCTAGGAAATAGGTTTAAAAATAAAAGGGAATAATAATGGTTCTATAACGTTCAGGGGTAATTTGGTAATTTTACTGGGGGCAAATGGAGATTGAATAAAAATTTAATAAAAATTTAGATCCTTCAATGCTCAAAACAGTAACCTCCTGTTTGGTAGCCAGTTAGCATACAACTGCACCACTCATAATTCTGCGTCTAATATAGCGCAATAAACGTAGTTTATTCTATTCAGTCATTGTTTGACTATTGAATTTGCAATTCAATCCCTGACAGTGTCAAATTCTCAAACACAGGTCCTTTGGATTTATGCAATAGTTCAGTCTAATACCTACGAATCCAATACTTTACAAGCTCATTCCAATCACCTCCAAATCTAAGTTAGGGTCTCGAAATTCATATTCACATCATCTACTCCATTCAAATAGATGAATAACAACCCGAAAACAACACAAATACGTCAAAGTATATATTCACGAATTCTTCCTCATGTTTTCCATTCGGTTTCGCGGACAAGGATCCCCCAATTCTACGGTCCAGGCAGAAGAAATACGGAAGGTCGAGCACATGTCGGTTAGCCGATGAAAGGCGGAGCTGTGATGGCTAGGTGTGAAAGAGAGGCAGAAGAAGAATGAAGATGAATATATGATGAACATAACGACATGAAGAACTGAAGAATGAAACCTAATTTGCCTTCTTACACAAGTGGTCTTGGGCTCAGTCAACTTGGGCCTTTTAACTCCGTCCAACCAGATTCAATAAAATCCTCATAGCCCGTCTTGATTAACCGATCGATAAAACTACGACTTTATAAATTCCCATAGCAATTTAAATCTAGAGAATCCTTTCTCCAAATTAAATAAATATACATCCATAAATATTTATTTATTTTCTGAAATTTTACATTCTTTTATTCCCAAACTAATTATTTTAATATTACAATTATACTACCAAACAAATTTCAACTAAATATAACCAATCATCTTATTACAACAAATTTAAAATCAATTATTAGCCAAACAAGCTATCACATCTTACTTACACCAATCATTTTTCTCTTACACAACCTATTTAATAAATCTACCCTATATATAATTACAATTTTATACAAACACTAATTTTTACAACTCAACTACAATTTAAATACTATTTATCAATTCTTCACTATTCAAACGGATTCAGCAATTTATAACAAACGGCCACTATATGACTAAGAATATAGATAGATCTAAAGAACAAATTAATGAGTCCGGGTTGAATTGTAACAGCCCCTCAAGGTAATGAAAATTATCTTTCCAGTCTAAATTTTAATATATTTGATTTGTTATTTGCAAGTGGCTCCATAAAATTTTAAAATTTTAATTTGGTTTATAAATGCTCAAGTATTCCCAATTTCATCTTGAAACTTGAATTGTTATGGTCGATGCTTACAAACTTCATATGTGAATTACCTACAAATAATGTTGGTTAAATAAATTAAAAATCTATATTATTACATATTTACATTTTAAATTTTCATTAAATGTTTTTAAACAATTCATTAGACATATTATGTGTAATTAAATCAAAACAAAAAATTAAACAGTGTTAATCTGAGAGAAATGAAATGTGAAGATGAAACTTAGACGAAAGAAGTAGTTTATAACTTAGGGGTTAGTTCGACTTTTAAATCGTTTAAGTTCATGTTTCGCGATATAGTAGAAATAGTGAAATTATTACTGATAGGATATTTTTAATTACAAATTGTATTTAAAATATATAATAGTTATAATTTCACAACGTCTTAGGAAGACAATTTATTACATAGACTGAAAAGACGGTCTGGTTTGCAGTTTGTCACACTTCCAATCAATTTTGTGGGTCGTTGGGTCAGGTTATATAATTTCGCAGGTTATTGAGCATATCCACAAACAAATCTAATATGAGCCGTAATTCTGAAATAGGCGAGAACATTACTAATATAGAAAGAACAATGCTCAAATAGAAGAGAACATTACTGAATAAGTGAATTTATCACGCTTCCAATGAACTTCACGAGTTGATGGGTCGGGTTATATAATTTCTAGGGCGTGAGTGGATCAATTTCGGACAAAATCATAAATTAACCGTCATTTCCGTCATTTCAGACAAATATATAAGAATATTAATCAAATAGTTAAAAACATTACCAAAATAAGCGTGAACGTTACAACTATAGTTAAGAACATTATTGAGAAATACCCCTCTCAAGCAAAATAGGAGAGGACATTTCAATGGAGCTTATCAAATACAAGGAGGGTATAACGGGAAGGGCAAAACTAGACATGAGGAAGGTTGGATAGTAGTGATCGGAAGGAGACAAAGAGCATGGGACAAAAAGAAAAGCATACGAGTGGATCGAATAAGGTTGTGTTCTCTTCAACTGAAAATCACTTCAGTTCAGTTCAATTCAACTTGGCTTAGTTATAATTTATACCTTACTTCAGTTCAGTCCAGTTCAGTTTAGTTTAGTAAATCTCAGTTGAAGAGAAAATAGCCTAAATGACAAGTTCCTAAACATGTATATCTCGAATTTTCCGGAGAATTGGAAGGAAGAACCCATGAAAGAAATATTGGAGAAGGTGGGGGGAATGTTGATGATGTCACAATTTTGCAGATGAAGGCAAATGACGGGAAAAGCTTCGGTACTGGCCGATTGATGAGTGTTGGGGATGAGGAAGAACTGATAAGAAGGACTAAGGGTGTATGGATTAGCGATTACAAGATAATTTCAAATGTGGCTAGTATAACAAACCTGAGGGCAGAGGAAGGGCATATGGGTGGAATGATCGACTACGGGTAGGAAAGGGAGGGCATCAAGCGGTATGGAAGAAAAGTTCAGGGAAGGTGATCACAGAAGGAGAAATATTGAGCAAGAAAGGGAGGCCTGTGAAGGAAGAAAAGGAGAGACAATAGTTGAAACGGGAAAGAAGAACATGGTGAATAAGGTGAGGGGTGAGGTGAATACGGAGGAAATACAAAGAATAATTGTGTTGTGATGTACTTGGTGATGTAAACGAAGGAGAGATTAGAGGAAGTCCAGGTGAGGAATCTGTTGGAAGGTAATTGATATAAGGTTTTTAAGGTAGATAAACTAACATAGGAAATGTGGGTGTCGGAACATAAGAATGAAGAAGCAAGACATAATTTGATGGGTGGAGATGATGAGTGGGCGAAACAATGATTTCGGGAATTTAAGCCATGGGAGAAGAATAACATTAACGGAAGAAGACGGGTGTGGTCATAGCATGTCAGTAGGAGAGGACATAACCAGTTCCGGATGCCACGGTCCGGAGCATCTCCCTCGTATGTTTTCTCACATAAAGGGGACGATGATGCCCTCAAAGATCCTACAAAATGACTAAGCTAACCTTGAGGCCCAAATGGTAGATGGGTTATGACTATACTATGGTCCACAGGCTTAATTAGCCTTGTTGGCTTAATCTTAACTCTACACTTGGCACAATCCAAGAGGTCTACCCCTAAATAGAGAATAATCTCTATAAATAGGGCACACTTCTCAAGGTAAATCAATAAGCTCACTTGATCTTCTGACTTTACCATAAGCTTTAGACCTTCATTTTTACAGAGTTGATTCATAATCACTCTCGAGTAAAGTCGCTTAAACCGGCTTGATCCTAGGCAAGCTGGATCTAAAGGTTCTAACCCCCCTACTATAGTCACTTGTGCATGGATACATCCTAGGTGTTTAGTGCTCGAAGTTGAAGACTACCTTTTCTTTTGGATCCTAATCTAGTGGATTTATTTAGTTTTTTCTTATACCCGAGTGTTGGGGCTTTCACTCAACATAATGTAAGGCCCCGACCTAGTCTGGACATCAAGGAAAATGCCGACTTCCAGAAATACTTAGATATATATAAAGTACTAATTATTACAAAACAAAATATAATTTATAATTTGAAGACATAAAAAAACCCATGTCGTAGTACGTGGAAGTAGCAAAAATCTACCCTCGATCAGTCAGCTAATCTACTCAAACCCTTCCTCTTGCTCTTGTCCTGGGAAAAACATTAAGGAAAAGAGAGGGGGTCAGTCATACGACTCAGTGAGTAATCAGGCATGCATGAAATGTGAATATGAACATAAAGAATACAGCAAACCACCAGTTCACATCTAATAATCACTTTTAAATCAAAAGGGGGAAAACCGGGAAAAATCAATCACTTCACTTATCCTAGCACATGAAAGGTGCCAGATTTACAGTACTGAAACGCAGTCACTGTCTTGGGCTTAGACCAAACTGATCAGGTATTGGTTAAACACTTGGAGACGCGATCTCCGGTATTGCTTGAATGTTGGGCAGCGACCCGCCGCGACCCATAAAAAGGACCGTTTGAATAGTCCAAAATTAAACACTAGCCCGAACACTTAACGATGCAGGTAAAATCACCCAGCGCCATTGCTGCAAGGTACATACCCCAACTTCAATAACACTTGTCGATAGTGTCGACCAATATGGTTTCCCCATTTTAATTTTCTAGAAAACAATAGTGAGTGGTTGCTTTTTCAAAAATCACTTTCATGCAATGCAGTTCATGCAAAATAACAGGATACGATGAAATGCACTTTCACTGGAAAATAATAACAGTAGGATGATCAATAAGAAGCAAGACACTTGCAGAAGTTCAATTTCAATAGACGCATTAGTGACCAAATATTCGCAATTAGTACTCGAGTCGGGTTAGTCAGAGTATCAGCGCATAGGCAGAGTGGTTCCAACAGACAATCCAGAAAACAAAATAAATATGGAAAATTTAAAGTGGAGGAAGATGGCAATTTAGCTTTTCCCAGGCCTGATGCCGAAACCCAGTCATCAATCACCTTTAAACTCTTGCAGATCAGCTAGCTCATCGTCTCTTGATAAACAGATAAAATATCCTCAACGTCGACGCTAAAGTTAACTAAATAATTCCCCAACTACTATCCCCAATTCTTATAATAAACCAAATCAGATAGGTATGAAATCACGTAGTAATAAACAAGTTCTAATCCTCGTCTCGACCTTTATTTAAGTAATTTGCTTACAATATTTATGACACATTCGAACTATATTACTTTGCTCACTTAATTTCCACTACTTTACACAATACTTACTTCTAGTTATCTACTCATATAAACTCATCGTTAGTGCACACTACTCAATTTAACCGGGTTCCACTAACAAACAATTCCAATTCCTGACTACTTCGATTAATTTATTCATACAGTTGCAAGTTTCTAATTTTTAACCCTGCCTTATATATATACTATAGTATGTCAGCTTTTATCGTGTACAATTACAGACTAATGTTTATCGCATTCCTATGACCGGTTTTTTTCATTCATCAAGATCAATAAACCCAAAAACTACATCAGCCTAACGTCTTCCTATTTTCGCAAGCCTCATACAATTTTCACATCAATCATCCCTAATAATTTAGTTAATGGTACTGTAATTATATCATTCGCAACATAACAATCCTCACGCAATCCGTTTACTACCATGTATTCGTTAGCCTATGTCTCTTCATTCGCTAAGCTACAACAATCAATGTAACACTGTAATTCAGTTTCCTACACCCAAGCATCGCAAACACTTATCTCATCTTGTACAGTACACTTACCTATCCCCTGTTCATAGCATACTAGTTGCAAAAAGAAGTATCAAATTCCCGCAACCTCTTCAACTAACAGCCACTGCAGTTTGCTAATCTCCTTCCTAGCTCAACAGTGTGCCACAACTAGTCTAGTTAGACACCAAATAAACAACACTCCTACTACTGTAGTATGCTATATTCCAATCACCACATCATCAATAGCAGCAACCTTACTGCACTAATCAATTAGCAATCCTCAATTCATACTAAACTACAGTACACTAAAGGTTAACAGTCACCCAAACTCTTCATCAAACTTAACACATACTGTAGTAGATAAATTTCCCGACCCGATAGCTAAATTAGTTAAATCGAGCGAGACTAACCGGATTGGCGAAGAAGTAATTCCGGTGAGAGGCGGCGGCGACGGCAGTGGCGCGCGGAGCACACCCCACGCGGTGGACATGCGTGTTTCCGCCGTGCCACGCGGCGTCACGCATGCTCCGACTTGGGCGTGGTGGTTCGAGGAGGAGAAGACCGGTGGCCGGCGCCGGTTTGGTGCGGTATCGGCGCGGGGAATGTGGTCGTGGCGCGGTGCCGCCGGTTTCGGCACGGAGGATGGGCGCGGGGGCGCGGCGAGATGCACGGTGGTGCCAATTGGCACGAAGCCGGAGGGGAAAGGCGGAAATCGATTTGGGGAAAAAGGTTGGTTTGGCACGGTAATGGGAGAAGAAATCGATTTTGGGGAATATACGGGTCTTTTGACTATTATATATATCTGGCATCTTCTGGATCCCGAATGGCTCGTAAATAAATTCCAGAAAAATGCGAAATCGGTTCCTGGGCGATCCTCGAGTCGAACTTAAGCCGTACAAAAATTAAAATAAATATTTTTATGTTATTAATTTATTATTATTTTATTACTTGTTACTAATTTTCTAACGTTTTCGTGCAATGATTTAAAATTATTCCAATATTCACGTTTTAATTTAAAGTACTAGAATTTAATTTTTAAATAAATTTTTAATACGTACCGAGATTTTGCGTCTTTTACACTCTCCCCTACTTTAAGGAATTTGGTCCTCCAAATACGACTTATCCTCGATGAATAAGTAGGGGTATCTTTCCTGCATGTCAGCTTCTTTTTCCCACGTCGCTTCTTCTATAGTGTGATTCCGCCATAGGATCTTAACCAAAGGAATTTGCTTATTCTTGAGTTCCTTTACTCGGGTATCCAAAATACGAACGGGTTTTTCTTCATATGACAGGTTCTCTTCAAGTCCGACATCGGTGGGCTGGAGAATATGTTCAGGATCCGGGTGGTATTTCTTAAGTTGAGATACATGAAAGACGTTGTGGATCCCGGGAAGGTTTAGTGGAAGTGCTAATTCGTATGCAACCGGTCCAATTCTCCGAGTTATTTCAAAGGGTCTGATGTACCGGGGTGCTAACTTTCCCCCTTTGCCAATCCTTTTGATACCCTTTCACGGAGAAATTTTCAGGAACACTTGATCTCCTTCTTCGAACTGTAAATGCTTTCGTCGACGGTCTGCGTATGACTTCTGCCTGTCCTGAGCTGCTTTAATCCGTTGCCGGATCATCTGCAACTTTTCAATGGACTCTTGAACCATCTCAGGATGCAAGGCGCTTGCTTCTCTAGTCAAAGTATTCTTCCAATCCTCCATATCCCCATCCAACGGCGATCGACATTTTTGGTTGTAGAGAGCCTCGTATGGTGCCATCTGGATTGATGCCTGGTAACTGTTGTTGTAGGTATATTCAATCAGAGGTAGGTGCTTGATCCAGGTTCCCGGAAAATCTATACTGCATGATCGGAGTAAGTCTTCAAGGAATCGGATTGTCCTTTCTGATTGTCCATCCATCTGGGGGTGAGCAGCAGTGCTAAATTTTAGTTGTGATCCGAGACCTTTCTGCAATTGTTGCCATAATTGCGAGGTAAATTTTGGATCTCGGTCAGACACTATGCTGACGGGAATCCCATGTAGTCGTACAATTTCTCGTATATAGAGTTCCGCCAGTTTCTCCACGTTGTATTGTGATCTGACCGGAAGGAAATGAGCAGATTTAGTTAATCTGTCTACTATCATCCAAATGCTGTCATACCTGTGGATTTTTGGAAATCTAGTGATGAAGTCCATGGTGATTTGATCCCACTTCCAACAGGGAATTGGTAGGGGTTGTAACAATCCCGCTGGCCGTTGATTCTCGGCTTTCACCATTTGACAGGTGAGACACTTATGTACATAAGCAGCGATATCTCGTTTCATTCTATGCCACCAGAACTTTTCCTTAAGGTTAGCATACATTTTGTTTCCTCTAGGGTGGATGTTGTAGATAGTTCGGTGACCTTCGTTGAGGATCCGGTTCCTCAATTCTCATGGAATCCATAATCGTTCCTTATATTTCAGCACTCCTTCGTCATCATATTCAAAAGAGATTTCTTACCTTGTATTTCTGCTTTTAGTTTGGCGAATGCCGGGTCTGATGGTTGAGATTCCTTGATCTGTTCATAGAGATCCGACTGTATCGCCAAACCACTGTATCCCAGCTTTGGTTTCATTTGCAATTCTCTCAATTTAACTTCCGTTGGAGTACTGTCCCTTTTGCGGCTTAAGGCATCTGCTACGACATTAGCCTTGCCTGCCTGGTACGAGATCGTGCAGTCATAGTCTTCTAGAAATTCCATCCATCTTCGTTGGCGCATATTGAGCTCTTTTTGGGTGAAAAGATACTTCAGGCTCTTGTGGTCTGTGACGATCTCGAAAGTTGCGCCATACAAGTAATGCCTCCACTTGGCTAATGCGAAGATAATGGCTCCCATTTCCAAATCATGGGTTGGATAGTTTTGCTCATGGAGCTTCAAACTTCGCGATGCATAAGCGATAACCTTTCCTCGTTGTGTCAGCAAACAATCATATCCTTCTCCTGATGCATCTGTATAGACTATGAAGTCTTCAGAGCCTTGTGGTAGGGTCAGGATTGGGGTTGAAGTCAACCTCTTCTTCAGCTCTTGGAAGCTGGCTTCGCACTTCTCGCTCCATTCAAATTTAGCATTCTTAGCAGTGAGAAGATGCACAGGTTTTGCAATCTTCGAGAAATCTTGGATGAACCGTCTGTAATAACCGGCTAATCCCAGAAAGCTTCGGACTTCGGTAGTTGTTTCAGGTTGCTTCCATGTCAGTATGGCTTCGTTCTTGTCCGAATTAACCTGTAGACCTTCTCCCGATATCTTGTGCCCCAAGAATTTAACTTCAGACAGCCAAAATTTGCACTTGCTGAATTTGGCATATAACTTCTATTGTTTCAGTTTCTGAAGTACCAACCTCAAGTGTTCGGCATGTTCCTCCCGATTCTTGGGAAAGACTAAGATATCGTCAATGAAGATGACGACAAACTTGTCCAAGAAGGGTCGAAATGTTCGATGCATTAAATCCATAAAGGATGCAGGGGCATTCGTTAGACCAAAGGGCATTACTAAAAATTCAAAATGCCCGTATTGGGTGTTGAAAGCTGTCTTTGGAACATCTTCTTCTCGGACTCTCAGCTGATATTACCCTTGTCTCAGATCCAGTTTTGAATAGACTGTGGATCCTTGTAATAAATCAAACAGCTCGTCGATGTGAGGCAGCGGGTACTTGTTCTTGACAGTCAAGTTATTTAGCCTCCGGTAATCTATTCACATCCGTAGAGAACCATCCTTCTTTTTTACCAACAATACCGGGGCTCCCCGGGGGAAACTACTCGGACGAATGAATCCCTTCTCTAGTAGCTCTTGCAGTTGTGTCTTGAGTTCCCGGAGTTCGGCTGGAGCCATTCGGTAGGGCGTTATAGACACAGGTTCTGCTCCCGGAAGGGTTTCAATAACAAACTCCACTTCGTGATGAGGTGGTAGCGTGTTTAATTCTTCTGGGAATACGTCCAAAAATTCCTTCACGACATTGACATTTTCTATTTTGGTCTAATCTGATGTGGGGTTGATCAAATAAGCGAGGTATGCTTTACACCCATGCTTCAGGCATCTACTCGCCTTGGCGGTAGGAGTAGGAGTAACTAGTGCAAGTGGGTTTCTTAAGGAAATTTGACGGTACCGGCAGTCGAGGATATCATGATGCACATATAGCCAATCCATGTCTAATATCAAATCGTGCGTATCTAACTGTATCTCGATTCAACATTGAAATAATATGCTAGCTTAGCAGGAGTAATGTTCAACTTCCTAGCATATTGAGCAGCAATAAAAGAATGCGTTGCTCCACTATCAAACAGAGCTATACCACGGATGGAGGTAACATAAATCGTACCTTCAATGGCATTCAGTGCCGAATGACTTCCTGGTTCCGCCGTCATCATAAATGCTCTTGGTCGCACGTGTTGGCGACCAGTAAGTTTAGCAGTGGTAGGAGCACTAGGGCGTGATTCTCTTGACGAGGCAGAAGGGCAATCCCGAAGTTGGTGCTAGTCACTTCCACATTTCAGGCAACGTCTGCTCTTGTACACGCACTTCGCCTCGGTATGGCCTGATTTCCCGCATAAGGGGCAGGCGGGTGCCCTCGGTGGTTGATTCTGACGTGCAGGTTCTACCCGGGGACGGGGGTTCCCTCTTGCTGGTCCAGGGGATCCGATATACATCAGACGCTTATTGCTCGCCGACGAACTGTTGGGTTGATTTCTCTGGAGTTTCTCTTCCAATTTCTTTATTTCCTTGAGTTCTGCTTCCACTTGTAGAACCTTCTCCACCGCTTTGACGTAGCTGACATGACTGACACCAGGGCTCGGCGCAGCTCCAACCTTAAACCTTCCACGGACTTGCGGATTTTCTGCTTCTCGTCGTCCCAGTAATGAGGGGCGTATTGGATCAGGCGAGAGAACTCCGACTTGTATCCACTTACACTCCTGCTTCCTTGGATGAGTTCCAAAAACTCTCTCTCTCATGTGTTCCGAATCACCTCGGGTACAAATTTGTCGTTGAATTCCTGTACGAAATTCTTCCAGGTGTAGGGGGTGCCTTCCTGCTTCCACATTCGATTAACCAGTACCCACCAGTTCCTGGCGGCTTCCTCCAATCGATAAGTGGCATACTTCACTTTCTACTCTTTAGTATAGCTCAATACCTCGAAAATCTTCTCTAGCATGGCTAAAAACTCCTCAGCTTTCTTATCGTCGGTTTCCCCAAAGAATACATGGGAATTAAACCGAAGGAAGCGTTCCAAAACTTGATCATCACTTTGTACTGTCGACGATTGGCCCGCAGTAGCCAGAGGTTGTTGGTTCTGCCATTGTTGAGTGAGGAAAGTCCACAAAGATAACATCTCCTGCATACTCCCCCTGTTCCCGTTCCCTCCCATTTCGGGAGTCTGAGGGGGCACTTCCTGATTAGGTGAAGGCAACGGTGGGGAATTAAAGTCCTCACCTTGAGCGTCTTGATGTGAACTGTGAGATTCAGACATCTTGGTAGGCTGAAACGCGAGAATGGCGTATAACTTGGTCAATTGCAGATACGATAACATATGATAATTAGGTATTTTCTTAAAAGTACGCAAGTTTCACGAAACATTTCCCGCGTATCCTAATTTTCCTTCTTAAGAAGTATTACTTAAAGGCCTATCACTTACTTTAACTAAGGTCTCGGTCAGTAGCAATATCCTGAGTAAATAGGTTGGAATCATATTTAACACCTAAAATCTTCCTCATTAAAATACTTGAAACACTACTGGTCCAAGTGACCACTTCTTTTTCACACATAGCAAATAACTAGACAACACGACTGATCCGGGGATCAGTTCTTTCTCCACACATACTAGGTCAATAGACAATGAAACAAGTAGCAAATAGTACAACAAACAAACAACATACTACTACGGTTAGTCCTCCATCGAAACTAAGACTACCGATATAAAGGATTTCCCACACTTGCCTACCAACGGAAGGAAGACCCGTTCCCGTCTGAAATGTATCCGTCCGACCGAGGGTTCTAGGGATCTTCGTCCTCCGACGAGTTGTTTCCATGAGTCATGGGGAAGCGAACCGACTGGTAAAATGGGTAGACGGGCTTATGGGCCGTCAAACGGTAGTTGCGAGAGCCGGAGGGCATCCCGCTGGGTCCGGGGAGATGTTTCCCTCCTCCAACTATGGCTGACGGGGCTGGATGAGGAAAATGCTCGAGCTCTGGAGGTGGTGGGGTCGGAGCCTCAAAAACATGCTGAGCCTCAATCAGCTCAGTCCGCATGTGCCCCAGCTCAGACTGCATCGAATCCATCCTATGCTCCATGTTGCGCAGATGCTCTTGTCCGCGAGCTCGGGCCCTCCGTTCAGCCTCTAGTCGCTCAGTAACCTGTCGGGCCAGCATTCGCCCAGTGTGGGCTTCCTGAATACAATTCTGCACATCATTCATCTCGCCTTCCCAATCTCGATTGTCGTCCATCTGTCGAAGTCAGTGAATATAGATAATATAGCTAATAATAGTAGTGCATAATTATGTGTCACTCTCGCCATTTTGAAAATAATATAGACTTTAGCATTTGGAAGTGCATCACAGTCCTATTGGTCCAAACCGGGCTCTGATACCACTCTGTAAGGCCCCAACCTAGTCCGGACGTCAAGGAAAATGCCAACTTCCAAATACTTAGATATATATAAAGTACTAATTATTACAAAACCAAATATAATTAATAATTTGAAAACATAAAGAAACCCACGCCGTAGTACGTGGAAGTAGCACAAATCTACCCTCGATCAGTCAGCTAATCTACTCGAACCCTTCCTCGTGCTCTTGTCCTGGGAAAAACATTATGGACAAGAGAGAGGGTCAGTCATACGACTCAGTGAGGATAATCAGGCATGCATAAAATTCGAATATGAACATAAAAATACAACAAACCACCACTTCACATTTAATCAATCACTTTTAAATCAAAAGGGGGAAATCCGGGAACAATCAATCACTTCACTTATCTTAGCACATGACAACAACAGTAACAGTATGGGGTCGTGGCATGGTGATCCACCCAATGGCAGTAACAATGCAAGACCGCGGCATTGAATCCCATCCGACGACAGTAACAGTAACAGTATGGGGTCGTGGCATGGTGATCCACCCAACAGCAGTGACAGTGCAAGACCGTGGCATTGAATCCCACCCGACGACAATAACATTAACAGTAACAATATGGGGTCGTGGCATGGTGATCCACCCAACGGCAGTAACAGTGCAAGACCGCGGCATTGAATCCCACCCGACGACAGTAACAGTAACAGTACCAGTAGGGCTGCAAGTGGCATCACCCAACTAAACAGTATGTCAACGGTTTCTCAAAACAGTTTTTGTGTGTGGTTGCATTCTCAGGAAAACAGTTTTCGTGCAATGCAGTGCATGAGGATCAGTTACAAGAGTAATATGCAGGTTCAGTAACAGTATCAGTAAACAGGATCAGTAACATGATCAGTATACGGGATCAGTAATAGTATCAGTGAACATGATTCGTAACCAGGGTCAGGGTCGGTAACTGGGATCAATAGAACGGTCTCAGTGTACAGTATAAATCAGTAGCTAAGATTTTAAGGTATTGAGTCAATACAGGTAAGGTTTCCTAATACAGGTCGTCTACAGTCATACAGTTAGTCAACTAAATCGGTAAACGAGTCGGGGTCGGTCGGTCGTCGTCGAGTAGTCATAGTCAGGGTTAGACAGTCAAGCAGGTAAACAGGTACATGAATGAAAATGCGAGGAATGAACAGTAGCAACGGAATAGATGCAGGAATTGAAAGGCGATGAAAGGTGGCACTTTAACTTTCCCAGGGCCTGATGCCGAAAGCCAGTTATCACTCGCTCAGTCAAGTAGGCGGGAATAAGTAGTAGTCGAGGTCAGAATCTAACAAGCAAGCAAGGGAGCAGGAACGAGTACTGGAATAGGAAGATATTGAAAGAGAACAGCTTTTCTCAGGGCGTATGCCGAAAAGCTCGTAATCACTCACCGTATATATCTAGCACGCCAGGAGACTCTGAAATTCTTGATAACAGATGAACAATACTACTTAAACCCCATACTAAATTATTTAAAAGACTCCGAATAATTCCCTAACAGTTTTATGACTAGTAAATGGATCCCATATCTGACTTTCTTTTCATTAGATATCTGTCGTTTAAGGTAATCGACATTGTTTAGCAAGAATCGACCTTTAACATTTAATAAGATCCTAAAATTATTTATTTCCTTTAAGAACCATCAAGGTGACATTTTATCTTATTTCCTAAGTTACATCCGGTATATGACCCCTAAACAGACGGCAAGTCTGTCTCAGTATAATTCCAACCTCTAACAGTAACTAACCACTATCTATTTCAACAGTGCAATACCATCAACAATATTATTATACTACAATTCCCTAGTCGACGGCCAATCGACATCTACACGCAACCCAACAGTATATATTCTAATTCTAATTCAACAACAGTCCGCAGCCTGCGGCAATTATTTTATAGTCGACGGTCAGTCGACATTATCTCCAACTATAGTCATATTATATACAGTATTTAATATCACCGGCTATGCTAATAATTTAATAGGCTAACAGTATAATTTAATTCCTCAATAACTGATAATAACCGGTAATAATGATAATTAACGTTAACTAATGATAATAACGGGGAATAAACGCGACACTAACCGAGCGAGTGTCGAGCGCGAGGCGAGGTGACGACGGGCAGCGTGACGGCAGTCGAGGTAGCGTTGACGGAGCGGCACGACGGAGGAATTATTAATTAATTTCTCATTCACTATTCGAATATAATCGAAATTCGATCGAGATACTTACCGGAATTATTGGTCGAGCGAACGACTCAATTCCAAATAGTCAACAGTGGTGGTGGTGTGGTGGCCGGAGTCGGCCGGCGGGTGGTGGACAGTGGTGGCTGGAATAAGCAGGATTAGAAGAGAAATATGCGAGGAAGAAGAGATTGAGGAGGTGTGTCGAAATGGCTGGGTAGGGTCGGCTATTTATAGCCATGGACGGGCGGTGGTAGAGATCGGTCGGAGGTCGAGAAGACGCCGCGTGGGCGGTGACTCAGCCCGCGCCGTTTATTCCTCTCTTGCCGCGTGTGTTGCGGCCAGCCTCGTGTTCCGTCCTGTTCCTCCGCACGCCTCCCTCTTTCCACATGCCATGGCGGCGCCGCCAGTGGTGGCGGCCGCTAATTGGCCGAAAATTGCGGCGTGGCACGATGTGTTTTCGACTTGGCAGGGTGAAACTTTCATTTGGGCACGGTAGAATTCGATTTGGCACGGTGAAGATTGAAGTCGGCAAGGTGCAATTGGCACTGTAATGGGCGGCGGAATGGGCAGCAGGCGCGGGGAGGACGGCACTGGCGCGGGGCGGATGGCACGCTGGATTGGAAAATTGCCAGCAGCTTGGTTGAAGACGAAGTAGATGCGGTCAACTGGGGGTAAATTGACTATATACTTCTGGCTCCTTCTGTCTTCCAAACGACTCGTAAATAAAATCCGAAAAAATGTGAAATCGACTCTCGGGCACTTTTTGAGTCGAAGTCGAGCCATAGAAAAATTTAAATAAATAATTTTTATTTTATTATTTTTATTATTATTTTATTAATATATTCCTAATTCTTAATTTAACGTCGAATCCGCTCGGCGTTAAAATTCTAAATTCGACCTAATATAGCTCGGGCGAAATAATGAGATTAATATTAAATTCATTTTTCGAATACACGAGGAATTTTCGCGGACCTTACATTCTCCCCCACTTTAGGGAATTTGGTCCTCCAAATTTAACCTATCATCGGTGAACAGGTAGGGTATCTCTCTCGCATCTCAGCTTCCTTTTCCCAAGTGGCCTCTTTGAGGGTATGATTCTGCCAGCGAATCTTGACTAGAGGAATTTGCTTGTTTCTAAGTTTTTTTACTTGGGTATCTAAGATTCGGAGAGGCTTCTCTTCATAGGTCAGGTTTTCCTCGAGTTTAACTTCGGTGGGTTGTAGAACATGCTCAGGGTCGGGATGGTACTTCTTAAGTTGGGAGACGTGGAACACATTGTGGATCCAGTAAGGTTTAGTGGTAGTGCAGTTCATAAGCAACTGGTTCCACTCTCCGGGTTATCTCAAAAGGTCTAATGTAACGAGGCGCGAGTCCTCCTCCTTTCCCAATCCGTTTAATTCCCTTTCTCGGGGAAATCTTCAAGAACACTTGGTTTCCTTCTTCGAACTCCAAGTGCTTCCGTCGACGATCGGCGTAGGGCACTTCTCCGAGGAGAGTGACTCAGATCGTATTGTTCCTAGTGGTGGATAAGGCATTCAACTATAATGTTATCTTCGGACGACTAGGCCTTAATCAATTCTGAGCCATATCATCCCCATTACACAACCGGGTCAAGTTCCCCCACTCCTCCTTATGGGGTCGGAGAAGAACAAGGCAATATGCTAGAAGCTTGGGAATGTTATATATTATTCACAAACATAGTTGCCAATCCAGTACTTGCGATTTCAAGGTTACGAGCCAAGCGCAACCTCCGAAGACTGAAATTGGGGTAGGAGCATTAGATCACAAGTTCTCCAAGTCTGTTCGGATCGAGCCCCACGAAACCTTCAAAGAAATTCAGATCATTGAGGGGAATCCGGATAAAAAGACTAGGATTGGTACGAAAATGAACTTAGAGGTGGAGCTGAAAGTGATAGCGTGTCTAAGGAAAAACTCAAATATCTTTTCTTGGAGCACGAATGACCTTAAAGGGATAGACCCGAGGGTAGTTTTTCACTGTGTGAACATGAATCGGACGGTCAAGCATATTCGACGAAAGAGGATGGATTTCTGTCCGATTGAAGATGCTATCATCGCTGCGGAAGTAGATAGGCTACTGAAAGTCGGACACATCGAGGAGTTCAGATACTTGGATTGGGTGTGGAATGTTGTCCTAGTCGAGAAATCTCTGGGGAAGTGACGGATGTGTAATGATCTTACTCGGCTCTACAATTTTTGCCCGAAAGATCCATACTCTTTACCTCGGATTGATCAGATGGTAGACTCAACAGCCGGATGTACTTTGCTAAGCTTTATGGATGCTTATCAAGGCTTCTACCAGATTCAGAAGGCAAAAGAGGACGTCCCGAAGACAGCCTTCTTCGCGGTAGAAGGAGTGCATTACTTCAAGGTAATGCCATTCGGACTCAAGAATGTTGGGGCAAGATATCAAAGGCTCGTAAACAAAATGTTTAATGAGGAGCTAGGTAAGACTATGGAAGTCTATGTCAATGATATGTTAGTCAAGAGAAAAACTTAGGATAGTCACATTGAGCTTTTGGAGAACTGCTTTGCCATCCTGAGGAAGTGCGGGATGAGTTTGAATCCAGACAAATTCACCTTCTGGGTTAAAGGGGGTAAGTTCCTCGGATATATGGTCATGGAGAGAGATATTAATGCCAATCCGGAGAAGATCCGGGCTATCCTTGACTTACCTCAACCCAATAACGTCAATGAAGTGCAACAACTCATCGGAAGGGTCCTACCCCTTAGAAGATTCATTTCAAGATCTACCAAGAAGAACTTGTCATTCGTCAAGATCCTAAGGAAAGGGGATAGATTCGAATGGACAAATGAGTGTAAGGAAGCCTTTGAAAGCCTTAAACCTACTTTCTTTCGCCTTCGCTCTTGTCCAAACCAATCGAAGGAGAGCCTCTTTACTTCTACTTGGTTTTGACAAATGAAGCCATGAGTTCAGTGTTAGTCTGGATCCAAGGGAATGATCACTTGCCTATTTATTACCTAAGCAAAGCTCTTGCTAGACCCGAGCTGAGATACTTTCACGTTGAAAAGATGGCCTATGCATTAGTCCTCACAGCCCGAAGGCTTAAGCCTTACTTCAAATCCCATCAAGTTATAGTCTTGACCAATGAGCCCCTTAATCAAGTGATGGGAAGGCCGGAACAATCAGGAAGACTGTCGAATTGGGCAATTGAACTTAGCGAGTACGACATCTCGTATCAGGCTCCATCAGCCAAGAAAGCCCAAGTCCTAGCAGATTTTCTAGTCGACTTTTCGGAAGAAGGTACAAAGGATCCGAAGACCACGGGTCTCGAAATAGTTTATCCGGAAATCTTACCGGAAGCAACTCTGTCCGAATCACTGCCAATAGAAGAAGAAGAGCAAGATCACGACAATAATCTCTTCGGGGATCAATGGATGTTTATTGTAGAAGACTCAGACACTGTGATGGAAGTCATTCCTTTTGAACGTCCTTCCAAGGATGTTGAGATGCAAGAAGAAAAGGCAACACCCGAAGAAGGCTTGGGGAAACAAAGTTCACCTTGGATCTTGCAGGTGGGCGGATCATCCAACGGCAGACTCAGAGGGATAGGTATCCATCTCCGTAGTCCTGAAGGAGCTCAAGTGGACTATGCCATTACCCTGGACTTCCGGGTCACTAATAATCAAGCTGAGTATGATGCTCTCCTAGTAGGGTTTCGGATGGAAAAGGCCCTACAGGTGAAGAGGATCCAAGCCTATACAGATTCCCAACTAGTCGAATCTTAATAATCCGGGGCATTTACCACTAAGGGTCCGAATATGGTTTTATACTTAGACAAGCACAAAGAAAAAGTGCCGAGCTTTGAGGAATTTTCTCTTGAAAGGTTCGATAGGTCGTATAATGAGAAGGCGGACTCCCTTGCTAAATTTCCTTCTGCATCCGGAGCTTTGGACACGAGAAGTATAATCCTTTTAACACTCCAGACATCTTCTCTTCTGGGCCAAGGACTCTCGGTTTATCATCTGGACTCGGAAAGAACTTGGATGACCGATATTCTAGCCTATCTTCGAAATGGTATGTTACCTCCAAATCCTGTAAAGGCCCGAAGAATTCAATGCCAAGCACCCCGGTACTTCTTACTTGAAGATAACCTTTACAAGAGATCCTTCAATGGAACCCACTTGCATTGCCTTGGACCACAAGAGGCCCGGACAGTTCTGGAAGAAATACATAGCGGCAGTTGTGGTAGCCATTCCGAGGGAAGGACATTTGCACAAAAGATCATCCGACAGGGTTACTATTGGCCGACAATTGACAAGGACTCGACTAACTTCGCCAAAACCTGCGGCGATTGCCAATTCTACGCCAAAATCCCTCATAGGCCCAGCAATCCGATGATTCCGTCAATCATCTCGTGCTCGTTTGATCAATGGGGCATTGACATTGTGGGACCTTTCCCTCGGGGTGCTCAACAAAAGAAATTTCTGATTGTTACTGCATAATACTTCACAAAGTGGGTAGAAGCCGAAGCAGTGGCTACCATTACGGAGGCCCGTGTCTGAACCTTTATTTGAAAAAACATCATTTGCCACTTCGGACTCCTGAGGATACTTGTCTCGGAAATGTAGCCTAGTTCTCCGGACACAAGCTTAAGGAATGGTGCCAATCCTTGAAGATTGAGCAGCGCTTCACTTCAGTCGGATACCCCCAAACCAATGGACAAGTCGAATATATTAACCGAACCCTTGTGAAGATCCCTGGGAAGATACTCAAAACTTTCCAAGGAAGTTGGGTCGAGGATTTGGACGGTGTACTCTGGGCACATCGAACTACTCCGAGGACTGCAACCCAGGAAACCCCCTTCTCCTTAGTATATGGATCTACGGCTGTCATTCCTTTGGAAGTTATTGTTGAAACCCAGAGAATCTGGCAGTTCCAGCCCAAAGAGAACGAGTCGGCTCGGATCTATGATCTCGAGCTCCTGAAGGATAAGAGAAATTCTTCTCTAGCTCACATCCTAAGTTATCAGAGTTCCATTGCCCGAGCCTACAACAAGAACGTGTGCAACAAGGACCTCTAAGTTGGAGACTTGGTCTTGAGGAGGGCGGATATCCTTAGTCATGTTGGCAAACTCAAACCTAATTGGGAAGGTCCTTATAAGGTCATTAGGGTAGGGAACAATGGAAGCTATGAGCTAGAAGACCTTGAAGGAAGAGTACTCAAGAGAACCTGGAATGCGAGAAATTTGCAAAAGTTTTATGGTTAGGATGTTGTTGATCATTTCTGTTTTGTCCAAAGTTGTTCCAAAGGTCATTTTGACCCACCGTTTGTAATTGTGTTTCCGTTAAATCAATACAAAAATATCTTTTTCAAGCATTCATCTCTTTACTTCCGAATATATATTTCTCCTCGGATAGAGAGTTTCGGGTATGATATTGTCCAAACCAAGAAATGACTCTTAGTACAAACAAAATTCATAAATGTACGGATATATCATACGAACATCCGAACAAAGATTACTTGCAGAAGATATGAAAGAAATCACTCTTCACCATAAAAAAAAGGAGTTACATAGATATATCCGAATATAATAGACAATATCCGATCCGACCTACAAAGAGTTGCAAATAAACAAGAGCATTCAGCACAAAGTCAAATTAATCCGGGTGCAGGGCCAAAGCCACACCATCAACGAGCATTATCCGAAAACAAAAAGCAGGAAATTAAAATTATTCGGGATAAAATAAGACGATGCGATAAAATTGAATTGTCTATAGGTCGAGGACCATACATTTCTAAGGAGCATACTCCGTCTTCATATTCTTTCTTCATTCCGAGGCTTGAGAAGTCCCCTCTCTGGTGGCCTCCTTTGTCTTCTCGGCTTCATGCCTCTTCTTCATCTTCTCAAAGTACTTCAGAGCTTCGGCCATCATGTCTAGCTCCGGATGTCCGACGACTGGAGCCGAAAGTGTCAACCAGTTCTGCTTATGCTCAGAATACATTTCGAGAGGGACCAAGAGGTACTGTAGCAGTGTATCGGGCACAAACTCCGGACGAAAAGGACCCCCATGGTTGAACTTCAAATCAGCTGTCTCTGAGGTAACCAGCTCCACGAACTCATCTTTCATCAGTTCGGCATCATCCAGGGGTTCTCTAGTGAAGCGAGTGCCATCCAAATTATTGTAAGCACTTATGCCCTCGGACTTCGGATCAAAATTACCTGGAAATATCATCTTCAGCTGAAGTTGGCCTATGGCAGCTTTGAAGCCCTCACTTCGGGCATCGTCTCTAGTGGCCCAGAGATAGAAATTGCAAGAAGGCGAAGCAAGGAAGTCTCGAACAGCCTCCATTCAAGTCTTCTATAGATTGAGGAGCATTTGATCTTTGAAGCTTCAGGTCAGCTCCATGAAGTCCCATAAGCCCTTCTCAAGCACTTTATAGTCGGTCCCGACTTTAGTCATATCATGTGCTAGGTCATTTTGATTCTCAACAAGCTTCCTCATCTCCGAGGACACAGTTAGGAACTTCATCTTGTAATCCTGATACTTCCCTTCCATCTCCTCCACACCGGCTTTCTCTCCAGCCACAACAGTGCAAGCCCGGACAGCAGCAGTCAGCTGCATTGAATATAGGTTTGAAAGGATTAGCATTATAACATTGGACAACAAATAAAATGCAAGTTTAGGTACTTCCGATGTCTTACCTTCATGATTGCCTCAGCCAGTTCGCCTATCCTCTCCACCTCATTCATGGCCACCATTCGGGTCATCTCAGCCTCTAAGTTGTCATACAGGCTGGGGAACTCAAGGGCCTTACCTTTTCCCTTCTTTTCTGGGGGAATTGGACCTTCGGATCCCTTTTGAATCCGAACACTGCCTTCGTGGCAGAAGATCCGGATGGCTTGGCAGTTCCGGAGCAAACAGGCTTGGGAGGATTTTTGGCATCAACAGTCTTTCTAGTCGTGGTCTTACCCTACTTCTGAGTGGGCATTTTCATCGGATCATGACCCTGGTGGACCAGAGTCAGATTCTGGTTCCAGAATATGGCAGTGTTGATGGGCTCTTCCATAGGAAAGGTAGTGGAGACCTTGATGGTGCGGCACCACAATTTATCCGAGATCTCTTGCTCCTGGTCCTCTTTATGTTTCCTCTTCAACTCTAACAAAGCCGATATGATATACTCAAACGAAAAATCTGGAAGGAAAACATACTGGTTAGATCTGAGAGAAAGAGCATCCATGATATCTACACTTTAACATATTTTCAAGATACCAAGCAAGAGACAGAAACAATCAAGCAAGCTTCGAATATCTACTTGCCCGGCCCTGTCACTAACCAAAGACATGTTTCAGATTGTCGTAGTAGCATTCCGCGGCCAGTCCATTCAGATAGGGCAAAGGTTGACATATCAACTCCATGAAGAAGTATTCTTAGGTCCGATGCTTTTTTCGGAGACCTTGCATCCACCCAAGTAAGTTCCATGTCGGAGTACGGGTAAAAGTGTAAGTCTCCCAAGAGAAGACCCAAGGGAATACCCATTTTTCCCGGCTTAATTCGGACTGACACACCCCAAGAGCTAGGCGGACAAAGAAGAATTTCCGCCACCATTCTACACCGAGAGATGAGATCGGATCCTCAAAAAAGGCATACCCAGACCGAACTAAGAATGAGTAGAAGTTCAAATGGGATTCACTGGCCTTGATCTCGACTAGCATCCGAAGGTTGGTTGTATTTAGGGCGATCCCCAGATGCTTGCACAGGACGCTGAAGCACATCAAGTTGCCAAAGAGTTTGCGATGATCTGGTGCGGACTTAGATTGAGATCGTTGAGATTTCGAAGAAATTGGGGAGCAACATGAGTCTCATTCCGCAGTAAAGCGAGACCTCATAGACCGCCATACACCCTTCCGGTGGGTTATAGAAGGCATGTTGTGGATCCGGAGCAATCAACTCCAGTGACTCGGGGATCTCATATTTAGCTCGGATCTCTTTTAACCTCTCGACAGTATCTCGCTGGCCCTAGTTGAAGAGTGTTAACCAAATTCATTTTTCCAGCAATGTTCGATGCACAACGTCATCCTTACTCCTCGGGTATTTGATCTCATAGACCCATCACTTGACGTCCCTTTGGATGGACCAATTTGGCCTTCTTCATCCTCTCCCTTTTCTATGGCCTCTGCACACTTGGTGGTTTCAACTCTCTCTCTTCATCTTCATCATCTTTTTCCTCCTCCTCTTCCTTCGGAACAGGTTCCGGAGGTGCTTCAGCAGCCGGGGACTCTTCTTCTTCCAAGTGTATTACTTGGATAGTTCGGAAGGGGGTCATTGGACGTATCCTCCACCATCTCGACTAAGGATTCCTGACGATCCAGGATAAAGGGTAATTGGTAAGGACAGATACGTGTATTATAACCCAGACTACTTCATAAGAGACCGACCTCTAGAGGAAGATCACCACCATCGGATTCGGAGGCAGTCCCAACCTCTCGTGTGGTCATCTCGTGGGTCGTCAATGCTTGAGAAGGAACCCGAGTAATCCTGGCGATCCGGATCCTTGGAACCAGTTACTAAAAGGTGGCATGAAGGACTACTTACCTCCATCTCCACATCTATTTCTATAGGCCCCTTCTCATGTCCTTGCTCTTCCGCAACATCATCAGCCTCGATGTCAATTCGTTCTTCCGTACTGACGGAGTACGAATTGGTATCCGAAGTGCCTGGGTCCCATAGTTGCGATCTTCGGGTACGTTCTGGCTATCACTATCAGACATCCTAGGAAGGTAGGGAAGGATAAGTCTAATGGGTCAGAGACGACCTAGGCAAGAAATACACGAAGATTTTGTCCAAGACACTTATCTTCGAACCCTAGTTTCGGATTTCTTAATCCTAAATTAGTTCGGAGTTAGTTAGCTCATTCAGTTCTCTACGGGTTACCCCTACTTGACTATTCGTGTTCAGTATTCTTGGATACTTCCGATTGAATATGAGTACCCAATTTAACGATACATACAAGCAAGGGTACGACACTTACAGTAATAGAGAACTAGATAGTTAACATGCATTCCTGAAGTAAAAGGCATAGAGATTCGGATACTTACTTGAGTTAATTCGAAGATTGGATAGAAGGTAGGTTTTTCTTCGGAAGTCTCAGGTGTTTTGCTTCGTATGCTCAATCACTCACAAATCAACTCTTTAGAATAACATTGCAAATGACACTAACGAATAATTTGAAAATCCAACCGCCTCGAAGATCGTGCCCACGATCTAACCGCCCACTACTTTTCATCCAACGGTTGGGAACATTTGGGAAGTTGAAAAGACATATTCGGACATTGACACATTTATCGACGTTTGGTATCCCTCGGATGCCACATACCTTCAGATAAGGATTACTTTGGATATGACTAAACCCAAAAATCGAGATATGATGGACTTTTTTATTCCTCGTTAAGATTATTCACTTCGGATACTTTTCACCCATTCATCTCGATTTTTATCTTCGGGTCGCGAATGAACCTAAGAACTCTATTTGCTTCAGATTGTCGAATCATTTCACAACACAATGGCACAAGGAGTTGTTTGAATGGACAAGGCATCAATTTGGATTCCACAAACACAAAATTTGATATATGTAAAACTAGTACATATATCCGGAGGATCATCCAAGTTCAAACGGAGCAAAATAAAGATTAATAAGTTATAGAAGTTGAATGATACCAGTCCGAAATAACAAAAGATGTAAAATTTAAATTTTTAACGGGGCATACCCCGTCCTGAACCTGCTGGAGCATCCGTACTAGATTCCTGGGTCTCCACGTTGTTAGTTGGACCTGCCTCCGCCTCCCTTTGAGCTTGCGCCTTTCTCCCCACCTCCCTCTTGCTCTTCTTGCAAGCACGTGCTTGCATGAGCTTGGCCTTCCGACCAATTTCTCGTATCTCCCAAAGAGCTCGCACGGGGCACATGAAATCACGCAAGACCGGATCCAGAATCACCGGATCAGCAGAAGTGCCCTCGCCCAGATATAGCGGAGAATGCCACACCCCGCAATCACAGTTGATCAGGTCACGCCATCCTTCATAGCCAGGAAAAATGGGTGGATTCGGTCAGATCAGGAGCCGGGGCTGGAACTGGCATAGGAGTAAAGGTGCGAGCAGCGTACTCATTTTGGTAGTGTGCCAGCGTGATGGTCCGGAGCAATTCTTCGACATCCTGCATGCAAAAATTCAACGTAAGTTACTTTGGATCCGAATTTACCCTCGTTTTCGAAGGTATTGAGATCTGAAGACCAAGCCCGAAATTAGAATTTACCTCGGTTAATTTCTTCGCTTCGGATAGGTTACTTTCTCTTGGTGCGATGGTGAAAAATGAAAGTGACTGCCCCCTATTTATAGGAGGACAATTTTGGCAGCACAAGCATTTATAGCTATTTACTTGTTCAGATCCACCATTAATTTGTTTGATCCAACGATCACAGTATAATTAAGGAGATGAAAAGACATAATTGTTCAGCCCAATCGTCGCACAGGACGTTGCTCCACTATTCAAGCAATCACTTTGGATGTCTTAACATCCGGATGACAAACATATCCTTTCAGATATATATCAGTTCGGACGTTCAAGAAGTGTCTCTTAGAATTAAGTACTTCTTTTCTTAGAATTACAGTCCGAAGTCTTCTACTTCGGAATGTAAGAAATTGGGGGGGGGGGGGTTTCCTCCAAAAAAAATTTAAAAACC
>JAYMSP010001181.1:0-35175 GCA_036897095.1 Plantago elongata
TATGAATTTAAATTTTGAATTTAAAAAAAAATGACGTGACGAGTCGTCGTCCGTCATCATTGGAAATGGTCTTAGGATGGTCGGCTCGTGTACCAACTTTACAACACTATTCCAGATTATCTGTCAGAGTACTGACCATGCACCATACTCAAATTCACTTATAGGAGTACATCCTAAGTTTCCTTCTGCTAACCTTTTCTCATCAGCCCTTTCTATTTATCCTCCATGCAATCACAAAACCAAACATAACAATGAGAACACAAGAAAGGAATGCCAAACCGGCGAGCATCTATTGTTGATTTCTCTAAGTTCCCAAGATTCCTGATTTACATCGTATGTGGTTTTTACAACTACATAGTTTAGTACTCAAGGGGTGATATACTACTACTGCTGCTATTCAAGCCTTTACAAGAGACGAGGTTCTTGATGATGGAGGTACCAGAGCCTTTGCATATGCCATTGGCAATGCCAGGATCTTCTTTGGCTTGCCCACATAAGCCCTCTTTGTGAAGTTGTTATAGTCATTTGCCTCAATTTCGTCAAGGATCTGCTGATACAGCAGCAATGATGCCCACACCTGCAACATATACCACTTGTTAGGACCACGACAAACTTGTGCATTTGTAACAGATGGAACCACTTATGCTATATATATGTCACCACATACAGGAGAGAGCCTATTCTATGAAAGCTCGAATCCAGAATCAATAAACTTCTAAAAGGAACACTTACAGGCCATCTACTAGCAGGGCTGAGCTCTGTGACGGCTCGCTCAGCATCAGCAAAGAATTTCCTTGCCCTCTTGATCTGCTTCTTCATGAAATTTCTCCATTTGTCAGTTACTTTCATGGAGAATATGTCATCATCAGAAAGTCCGAATTGTGCAAGTTCATCTTGAGGTAAGTACACTCATCCTCTTCTAGCACTGGAGCAAAAACCGAGATGCAATAACACCAATACCTCGCATTTCGTGATAAATGCTTTAAATTAAAGCCCACTTAGATGGATAGTGTGTACTTACTCCTCTCCAACGTCTCTAAGAATGTTGGTCAACTGATTTGCAAGCCCCAAAGCTAAGGCACCATTGTAGACGCTTTCTGTGGTGGCTTGGGATTCAGGTGCTATGCCCATCACAGGCACACTCATGAGTCCTACGGTACCAGCCACATAGTAACAGTACAGATACAGCTCATCAAAGGTTTGGTATCTAGATTTTCGCAGATCCATTCTCATTCCTTCAATCATATCCCTGAATGGCTGCAAATTTGCATACATTGGTACCATTAATACATTAGAGTTAGAATTGATATATTACAGTATTTAGGCCTAAAGATATTGTCTTTGCAAAAGGGGAGTGCATAACACTGACAACCTTCATTTGGAAAAGTTTGGGGTAAAAAGAAGTTTATTACTATTAAATAAGGAGACAATCACTTATAAACTGAACTGCTGTGCCACACAGATCGAATCTAAACCCACATACTGACATGTTGCTCAAGTCAGAATCTCAGGCAGAGTAGTAGTGTATCACGAGCATGGAAAAGAAAAGCTTTGAAGGATAATGTACGTGATCAGAATTTATTATCAGCAAAACTTCGCCATTCGTATTAAAAACGATTTAAACAAAAAAAAACCAAATGTAACCGTGAATCACAAACCTGAATGTCAACTGGAAACTTGAGAACAGTGTCTGCCAGAGCAGCATCAAGCATGTCAAATGGTTCTCCCCTGAAAATATCCTCTAACCTTGCCTCCCATCTGTCCAATGCTGCCGGAGTTATATGCGATTCATTTGGCCCATCAACAAGCTCATCTGTTCTAGTACACCAGACTGCACAACCAACAAAATGTGAATCTCTGTCTGAGGTATGAACTTTCCATTTCTAAACATGTGACATGGAAAAAAAATTAAAAGCGAAGACGAAATATAGATATTAGTCTATTGACTGACTTCATTTTGATTATAACACAAATGGAACAACAGAGGTCCTAATCTTACAATCGATATTCAAACTTAATATGTGCCTCTGATCATGTGGTAAAAGGAAACGTCAAGAAACCGATAATACAAAACTTTTTTATTAGTAAATGATCCATGCTGATTTCAATACAGCACGATATTTTCATAAACCAGTACCACAAATAGGAACATGTATAACGAGAGAAGTAATGAATGACATGTGACAAGAAGAGCCTTTTATGCCATGCCGTAAAAGAACACTTCATTATACTTAAATTCAGATCCGACAACTAGATTTTGGCGAACAACAACAAGATGATCGAAGGTAAATTATAGACCACGGGGAAGACCAGGTAAAACAAAGATCTGTTAGTTTGCAACATATCCAAGCATTTGCTTTCCTTGCACCATAGAATCCGTGCAACACAACAGGTCACTTAACAACGATCATGTACGCCTAAAGATGGTTGCAGGGGAGACTCTTCATATACCATTCTGGAAACAACAGTCCTGGTTTGGTGATTTTTAAAAATCTTATTGACTCATGATTTTTAAAATCATTCAGTCTACCTAGATCCTATTGATTTATGGTTTTTAGAAGTTTTGCCTTTTGTTATTGTATTAGACCGAAAGGTGACACCAATGGTAGTTCAATAACTTTTCCAGAGATCCAAATTAGCAGTTAATATACTAAAGAAAGGGGTCTCTTTACACAAATTGATAGTTTAGGTTATATATAGTATACTTTGCATGTACAATAAGCCACAAGTGTGTGCACTAGAGGATATAAAACAACAAAACTTTGACCAAGGATTCCCACTTGGACAGCGTTCAAGTCAAATATAATAACACAACCTGACCAAATCTGGTCAAGGATATCATAACAGTTGTAGATCCTAGTTGATAGCATAGCACAGAGTCGGAGACTAATTAATAATTTGTTCCATTGTTAATTCGCCAATATTCACTTCTTCAATGCCAATAATTTGTTCTTTTCAGGACAAAGAGGTCAACTTTACTAATATAAAAAATCTTGAAACAAGAACATGATTGAATAAATGTATTCTCTTGGAGTTCAAAAAATGCAATGTACAGATGAAGAGCCTCACCATATATTGCCCAGATAGCCTTTTGTCTCTCTGGAGTCATCAGCTTTGTTCCTGAAATATAAAAAAACAACGATTTCTCGTAATTAGATAAAACAATCTTGTTTAAGCAAATGATCTCTTTATTGATTCTTGCTAGAATAAAGAAGCCTAACCCAAGTAAAATGTCTTGGCATACTCCGCGCACACTTCACCGCAACGATTATAAGCCTCGTTCAACAAGCTGAGTGTGGCAGGAAGAGCTATTTCCGGCTTCACCTCCATATCATGACTAGATGCCGAATGCCTCTTCACCAAAGCTGCTTGCTTCACGACCACTTCATAAACCTTTTGCTCCGAGGATAATGCGATTTCGCCAGTCGGGCTAGCTGCCACACTTGAAATGGGGATCACTCTGCCTTGGCTTTTCGAATTGAAAACAGCAAAGCAAGAAAACCTCGAATCCACATTCAAAGAGCAACAGTTTCCCCTGCTCTTGACACCCCTGTTGATCCTGTCACAGCCAACCAAACTCCTAGACCTCAACGAATCAACAACCCGGTTGCTCTCCTTAATCGAATCCAAGAACCCAAGCCCATTCGAAACTTCACAAGTTGGAGAAACCACCCAAAACATAGCAGCAGACATACACAACCTCCTTTTTAAACACTTTCTTCACTTGGTCAGAGAAAGTGTTACCAACTTAAAGGTTACCAACTTTAAGAAAGCTCCTAATTTTCCCAGTTAAAAGCAAAAGAGTGCTACTTCTGCAAGAAATGAACGCAGACATAACATCAAACAGATAGAATACTAGAACTAAACTTGGGTGCTCCACCAAAATAACCACTCAAGAATCAAAATGGGAAAAGCAACCTCATACAAACACATCACCACCTACAAGATAAAAAAGAAGCAACCACAAGAGAAAGATAAAATAATCTACCCCCTATAAAGATTGAATTTTAAATCACTCTTCCCATATATAGTCAACTTCCTCACATAACCCACTTTTTTTTTGGTCCTTACACGTCCAATCTACCTTCATATAGAAATAAAAATCCAATCTTTTTTCCTTCCGTCATGCTCTAAATGCAATTATGCATACACACACACACACACCTAAATGAACAAGATTTACCGAAAGCAAGATAAAGAATTCAAAATGGAAATGGTTTATACATCTTCTTCAATCAACATCAGACAAAGCAAAAAGCAACCAAGAAATTCAAAATCTGACACAACACGCACCTTGCTTTGCTCTTGTACTGTTCCAGAAAAACTGAGGTCTGAAGTTTCTGTGGTGTTTATGGTTTATACAGTGGTTTTGTACTTGGTTTTTCAGGGTTGGCGATATGTATGTATAGCATATATATTCACATTTTGTTGGTGGTGGAGCTGAAGAGAAGATAACAGGAATTGAGTGACTCACAGGCATTATGAGAGAATGCATTTTTTCACTACTCTTGTTGTTCCATTTGGAAATAATGGGACAAGTTGCTTTTCTTGGTTGGCACTTTGCCATATTGGGGCCATACCTTCCCATATGACCAATTTGGTCCAATTTTATCATTCTTTTTCCTCTTTTCTCCCTTTGCAAAAAAAAAAAAGATTTTTTTTTTATCTTATATGATTTATAATTAATCAATTCACCCATTTTCTATAAGTGGCTTGAATAAGTTTGATAGTTTTACTAAAAACACACAATGCATATCGGATGAATTCAGAACAAGATTTGAATGATTTGTGCTTGGAGGGAATGAATATTTGTGTATCTAATTTTAGAAGGGAATACGAATGATATATTGTACTTTTCTTATTCTAATTATGTTTTGAAAATGTGTGAGTGACATAATCAGATTTAATTATGATTGATTGGGTGAGTTAGTTGTTCCGAGAAGTCTGCATGACACGATAATGTATGACGTTCAAGTGCGGAGAATTTAGGGACAATATATACCAAGATTATGCATTCTTGATTGGTGTCATGAATGTATTTAGTTTACATCTCAATTTGACAGGTGTTCGACATTTTTACTTAACACACATTCTAATTCTTTTGCGTTCGTAACAAATTTACTATGTCGCGTGTATTATATGATGGATAATGGACAAAAGCTAACGCCAAATAAGCAAAGCGAGTGAAGATGGGAAATCATCTAAAGATTGATCTTAAATCTTAATCAAGGGAAAACATTGAAAATCGTAAGAGTGTTCAATCTCTTTAAAACATCTCGTGAGACTCAAATTACTGTAAGCGGATAAATGGGACTCAAATTACTGTAAGCGGATAAATGGGACTCAAATTACTGTAATCGGATCACTTATCTTGCACAGGAGATCCTGAAAATTATAAAACTGATTGAGATATAATTTAAATGATATTTTTTAATTAAAATTAAATTTTTTATGTATAAAATATTCAATTTAAGTGGAAAAGTGATCACACCAGAGATATTATATATAAATGCAAGAAGTCAAAGTCTACAAAAGATAATGTAGAACTCGTTTATTTATCTTTGTGCTTGAGTGTTTAAGGAGTTCCGAATAATTTTGTCTGACAAAGTTGTGTAATGTGTTTACTTATATTATGTTTCACCCAAGTTTCTCCAAGAGTAGATTATTGAGAATGTATATAATGTAATCCCCTCGTTCCGATTTAAATATTCCACGAGACTAGATATGAATTTTAGAAAAAATGATAAAGTAGAAAAGAAGGTAATAATTATGAATGTGATTGAATAAAGTAGGAGAACTAGTAAATAAAGTAGGAGAAATAATGTATAAAGTACGAGAGAAATTTTCTATTTAAGGAAGCGGAACTTCCAAACCGAAACAACCCAAAATATAAAACGGGACTTCCAAACTAGGACGGATGGAGTATATATGTTGGAACTTTTTCGAGTTCCAATTCGCCCCACTTTAACAAAAGTGGCTTGAGTTCGTCAAGAGTCCAAGTAACGATGGAGTATCTATTTATTATTCTACGCTATCTTATTTTAAACAATTAGAATATGTCTTAATTAGCAAGTTAGAAAATAAAATCAGTGCATCTGTAGGAGTCTTCTATTCCTAAAATTAGTCTCTTGTTTGGGTAATTATAGATTCTAGCATATCTCTTTAAATTATTTATTTCCATTAGAACTCTTGACTACCTGAAATACTTATGTCAGGTAGCAAGTATAAATAGTATCATAGGACTTAACCCTAATTATGCGAATATTTATGAAAACAAATATTTTCATCACGTCGACCGTGTTGCGTACACCGGTTAGATCAAACCCTATCCGCGAACCTACTCCTTCAATGGAAGAATCCGCTCTTTTTAGCAACCAATCCGACACCCCCATGGCAAAGCTTAGTAATTCGTGCAACCAATTACCGATGGAAAAAACAACTCCTATCAATATATTCCTCCTTTGTCAGTTAGGTCAAAGTATTATTACTCTGTTCTTCTTTCTTAAAATGTAACATTACACTTATAATTATCGAATAAGAAAATTTATCATTCGATACATTTCAGATTTTAATCACCATTTTTTATAAGGAGAGGATATCATCCATTTTGAGAAATTAAATCTGTGACCTATTGTGTACGTAGTGTCTCAATTTATCACTCGACTACAAACACTTTGACCTTATTATGTCTTTAATAAGCGCTGAAATTTAATATAAAGTCGTATTTACGTGATAGAATATTTACATATAGTGTTTAAAGCGGATGATAATACTTTATAGTTTCACCATGCAAATTTTTATCAGAATTCAACTAACATTTCTCAAATTACAAATTGACCATAACATATATTTTCTCCGAATGGTTAAAAGCCCAATTGTGTGAGATAAGATTATCAGAAACAAATCCATATGAGTGGCGCGAGTGCATACGTGTCACTTTAGGAATGGTGCTATCACAATTGCTCTTTTACAACCCACGATTTCTGGGGCCCACATACACATGTTTTGCCACGTGATGAAACACCCAAGTCCCAAGTATTAACTCAAAAAAGAAAAATTGATTAATGAATTAAAAATGAAGATTTTTATCTACAAAAAATGAAGGGTTTGTTTGGTATATAGTCCCGTGGCCAATTGCTTACTTAAATTGAATTTTTTATACATAAAATATTTAATTTTAATTGAAATAAGAATATTCAAATTCTATTTCAATCAGTCCCGAAATATTTATATTCGATGTAACATCCACTCGTATCGCTTAAAAATTCTCGGATTAACATTTATTTTCTCGATCTTTAATACAAGATGTTTTGAATTTATAAGTCTATCTTTAATGATTTTGGTAAACATTGAAAATATAAATGTTGGTGTGTCATGAACAAAAAAATCCACCTATAAAAGACAAAATATTCTTAGTATTAATAGAGTTCAAAACGAAATAAATGAATTACAATAAATAAATGAGTTTGATACATAGTAAATATTTAAAACACTAAGGAATGTTTGGTTCTTCGTTTTGTTTTATTAAAGTTTACTGTTTTGAAATTCCACAAGTTCTTTTCAAAAGTTAAAACTTTCTTTTTTTTTGAAAAACTCAACATCTGCACTTATTAATTTTAGAGAAAGTCTTATTAATTTTAGAGAAAGTCTTATAGGAGACATATTTTAGATAAAGACCTAAAGACATACTTTATATATATTATATATTAACTTCAACTAAAAGCTTGGGTAAAATGCACATATGTATCTTATGTTCTTCGAAAAATGCACGGTTGTACCCATATTCTTGAAATTGCACAGATATAACTTATGTTCTTAAAAGCTATACACACTTGCTCTAATTATAATGTGTGGATTACACTCTTTATGTGTGCAATAATTTTACTTTTTAACCATATAAATAATACATTTCATAAAATACATTTATTTTTTGTAACAAAGACGAAAAATATTAATTTAAATATAATAAATAATTATAATAAAATGAAAGAAAAAATTTTTGAAAATGAAAAGAAATATAATAAAAATATTAATATGAATAAAACAAATATCGAAAATTATTGTAGTGATATTATCAGAATTTATATTAATACTTCTGAAAATATAAAATAAAAGTGTCAAAACTCTTGAAGGCAGGGTTTTCAAATAGTGTATATTAGTATGAATTATTGTTATTGCAACGACTTTTAAGGGAAACATTTTGTACCCTATTTGAAATTTATAATAATATATTTGTACTTATTTTTAAATGATAGATATGAAAAAATAAATTTATTTTCTTCATTGTTTACTTTCAAACTAATTTGTACCTTAAATAAAACATTTTATTTTTAAAAATATTTAATAATTTTATTTGAAAATATAAAAAAATTGTTATAATTTCTTACACTTTATAGAAAACTTAATTTGTTGGTCATATAAATAGTGAATTTAGATTTTTTATGCAAAAATAGCACGTCCACTTGCATACATGAGAGTGTAATACACACACCACTACTGAAGCAAGTTTGCATAGTTTTCAAGAACATAAGATACATCCGTGCAATTTCAAAAACATAGGTGCATATTATGAAGAACATAAGGTACATTTATACATTTTATCCCTAAAAATTAGTTGTCAAAAACAACCCAACCCAAAGAGCTAGAAGGTGGGTCGGACTATAGTGATACGGGTCGATATAAATATAGAAATCCCTAACTAAAACCTTGGTGCCGTCATTTCACAGCCTGCTGCTTACTTTCTCTCTTTACTTCTCTCTCTAAATCGCCAGAAACCGATGAATCAACCATAAAAGTCATCAATTCAGCTTGTCATTGATCGATCGTGCTGCTATATCTTCTCAAATTTGCATAAAAATCGTACGTAAAAAGGTTATATATGTTTTGAATGATGTTTCTTTGATTTTTTTTTTTTTTTGTGATTTGATTGAGAGATCATGCTAGATAGCTTCGAATCTACCCAAATTTAAAAAAGCAAGTTCGCAAATTTGTAAATCTATACTTATTCATCTATATTTTTGTGTTTTGTTTGTAACTCATTGTTCATGTTATTCTTTATGCATTCAAAAGGTATAATCGTGCTTGCATAAGGTTCACACGATGTTTTCATTTAAAATTTGACCACAATAATGAACTCAGATCTGGAAAACAAGGTATACAACATTTCTATGTTGTTTCGTATATGTTTTATGTTCTCAACTAAACTACCCATGTTTTCTGGAATATGTCATATGTTTTCATGTAAACCTTAATGTCATTTTGTGCTATGTTTTTTTGACAACATCATATCGCGTTCCATTTATCACTGTGTTTTTCATGTTGTTACATATATATGCTATCTTCTCACCAATATGCCCCATGTTCTCAACAACATTCACTATGTTTGCTATCAAACAGTTACTCAATCCATGTTAAAACATATTTTGCGGCGTAGTCCATGTTCTCTACTATTTTGCCTATGTTACGTGTAATATTCATTGTATTTGTTATGAAATAGTTGTTATGACCATATGAAAATCATATTTGCAGCGTAATTCATGTTCTCTGCTATTTGATCCATTTTTTCAGCCGTGTCATCTATGATTACAATGTACCAGTTGCTCTGCCACATAATGAATTTGTTTACATGAGATTTCATGTTCTATGCTATTTGATCCATGATCTCTACATTGCACCTCATGATACCATGAAAAGTAGTTGGCATGTAGCAGTAGAGTCTTTTTATGATGCCTAACCCATGCTCTATGATATATGATCAATGTTGTTTGCATTGCACCCCATGATACCATGAAAAGTAGTTGGCATGTTGTCATATGATTTGTTCTATGTTCTTAGAGATTTGTTTTAATGTTGATGTTCTAAATCATATGATTTATGATATCAATGATATGTTCCATGATCTCAATATTATGCTCTATGATCTCATTGATATGTTTTATTCATAGTAATGCGACTTGGAGACATGTTGTGAACATGAACTACAAAGAACTTGTATTAAAAGGATGAAGGGCACATAAATACTAGACGTATATTAGATAACGGGTACCATCGGAACTTGCTAGCTATTAAAACTATCATTGATGCATCGACATTTACACAATCCCCCACTCGGAAACCATGCAAAACAACATTAGGAAGATGTTCTTCAACATGAGTTAAAGATCCAGATTTTACCAAAATCAAAGGCAACTCGGGTGCCATAATAAGTCAAGGGCAAACTTGAAAAGGAAGGAACCAATAACTAATGAGTTTGGAAACAAACAACCAAATAAACACTTGATATTGTACACTACTTTGTGTATTGAAAAACTTAGTTCACTACTTTTTCTGATAGATAGTTGTACATCAACCAAAATATATCAACTTTGCTTATTGTATATTTCTTGGAATAAATGAGTGTTTTCATTTACACAAATATAATACCCAATGTTCTCAACTGTAAAGCTCATGATTCGAAAAAAATGTTAAAACATGATCTCAAGAGATCAAACATTATACCCATGTTTTCAACTATGATACTCATGATCTCAGAAAATGTTAAAAAATATTCTCAATATAATACAATTATATCGACATATTAACCAATGCTATCAACATACGAACCCATATACGCACATCATACAAATATTCTCAAGTATAATACCCATGATCCCAAAATGTTAAACAATCTCAATATAACACAATGATCTCAACATATTAACCCATGTTCTTAACATATATTCAAACTTGTACATCAAGTAGATAATCAAGTATTCAGTTACATTTACAATCAAGTATTATGTTTAGTTACAGGCTTACAACTATCACTTAGAAAATTACTACATAAACAATCATAAAAAAAGTAAAATCTAATTACACAAATTCCTCTCTTCCTTTCTTCACTTTGGCACCTTTGACATGCCCTCACTCTCATCTCTACCAATTTTACATCATCTCCTTCAACAATAGGATTTCATTTGATCATCAGTCTAAGTCATCTTTAATGTCATTATGAAAATTTTATTTGCACATAATGTAGGCAAAATGGTAGAGAAAATGGACTACGTTGCAAAAAAAAAAAAAATTCACACGTACTAAGAAACCAACATAGTGCATGCTGATAATAACATGGGGTATATTGGTCAAAAGATGGTATATATACGTAAGAACATGGAAAATAAAGTAAAAAAACAGAACTCAATATGATGTTGTCAAAAAACAGAGCACAAAACGATGATTAGGTTTTAAATAAAAACTTAAGATATATTACAGAGAACATGGATAGTATCGTTGAGAACATGAAACACATACAAAAAAAACACATAGAAACGTTACATACCTTGTTTTTTTCTATATCTGCGTAGAAAGTTAAGATCATATTTTGAATGAAAATAACATCCAATCCATAAGCAGCACGATTACACCTAGTGAAAGAATAACCAATCAATTAAAACAACAAAGAAGCAAGCGAAACGAAGACACTACCTTGATCAAACCCTAACCTACACAAAATTGAAGAAAAACCCACAAAATCGAAATGTTACGAAAACGAATACAACAAAACAATATTTACAATGAAATTTCGAATCAAATTGAGGACAAACACAACAAGTTAGCACACTCAAAGTAGTGAAAAATCAATGGTGATTTGCAGAGATCTTTGTGAAGGAAAGAGTATATATAAAGAAGAAAAGAGAAGGAAAAAAGAAAAAAGAACGATGGATGAGCTTGTATATACATAACCCGGTTGTCTAGTCGGGTCTCTTAACCCGAATTCGTAAGAAATTGCTCAAATTTAACATGTTTTATTATAAATTGCAAAAGACCCCGTCTCTATGTAAAGATCGTCTCCTATGAGACTTTGTATTAATTTTATATAACTCTCATTCTTCATTGTCTATTCTCTCACTTAATTTTTCTCTCTCTTACTTTTACCATCTACTTTATTTTCACATATATTTCTTAAAATTTATACAAAATCAAAAGATAAATATTGTAAATGAACATAGTAAAATTTATATGACTTTAACCTAGTTATATAAATCAAAATTATTAACCAAACATACATTAAATTACACGACAGAATCCTCTAAAACATTTAATGTTCATGAAATAAATAAGAAGCCAAAATATTTTATGTAAAAAATTAAAAGGAGTATACATTAAAACCTACATATTGTATGAGACAATTTTGGTGAGTGTGAGGACAAATTCATTAGAGCTCCGGTCAAAGCAAAAAATACCTGTGATACGTGGATGGGTGAAGTAAAGTAATAGTACAATGCTTGAAAGTTGTATCGATCGATTAATGATCAAGTCGTTAGAAATAATATTATACTCAATTCAACCCCTAACCCATAAGTTGTGCAGTTCTGACAACGTGCGACATGGATGTCCCTGCAAATTAGTATGAGTGAATGTAACACTCCAAAGTTTCAAAAAGTTTAAGGTACACATTTCTTTTCGGAAATGCAATCATAAAATCTCTAACGCAAGCCCTTGAACAACCTCACGAGAAGTGAAGTAATTTTTGTGTACATAAGAGTAAGGATAAAGTGAAAGTAAATGTATTGTACAATGGATACATATCACCTAAATGGCAATTTATTACATATGTCTAAAAGATTGAGACCCGATTAATTAATAATTAAATCGTTATAAAAATAACGTACACCTTACATCTCATGTCTCCTAAAAACGTGTGAGATAGATGGTATGTCCATCCTACCATTCTCATAAGAGGTTTTTCCTAAAATCATTTTAAAAGTAAATTCATAATGTGCATGAACCTATGATTGTACTAGCGCGAATGTGTTATGGAGATAGTACTACCATTTTAAAATAGTGCAACTGCATGCTCATTATCAAACCAGGTGGACTCAACGTGTCAGATATTTAATTGTTTATTTTACAGTACGAACGTGTTTAGTTTGATCGAATAAGGGGATTATGGTTATAATCACACGATTAGGAAAACGTCGATGATGAGTAAAAGACGCTTAATTAGTTGAACAACAGAAATCAGTTGTCATGCATATTCACTCCCTCCGTCCCAATGAAAAAATATCAATTTTCGTTTTGAATGGTTCCGATATAAAAATTCCACTTATTTAACTAAAAAATCTTTCTCCCACTTTATACATTACCTCTCGCACTTTATTCACTATTTCTCCTACTTTATACGACCACATTTATAATTTATTACCTTCCTTTCCTACTTTATCACTTTTTTCTTAAAACTTGTATTCGATCCCGCGAAACTTCTAAACCGGAACAAAAGGAGTAAAATTTATGTGATCCACTATTCATGTGAACAACAGAAATCAGTTGAATTACATTGTTTTGATTCTTTAGAATATCACTGAAAAAACAAATGAATGTTTAGTACATGATAAATTGATTATATATATATGTATGTATATGTATATAAGAAGTATGAAACTGTTTTTGGGGTTGAGTTTTTAGTATTGTCAATGACTATAGAGCTAGGTGGTGGGCAGAAAGAGCAGATCATGGTGTATGTTTTAAGCATTACAAGGTGTGAGAAGTAGTTACTGACGTTGAGATGTGGACTTTGTCTCTTTTCTACTGTATTTGATTTGGGTAATTTGTTAGTTGTGGTTTAACATTTGACTTATGATTTTGGACGAATTGGTTTTATTTTCGATGTAATTGTTTGTTGAGAACATTACTCGTGATTTTAATTTTTATTAATATAATTGTATTCGTTAAAAAAAATATATACGTGCAGTCCTTAATTGCAATTTCAACCGTTTGAACCCCTCAAAGAGCAAGACCTTAACTAATCTTTCCATGAGCCCAGCAAATAGTAGCATTTGAAACTCGTACTGCCATTTAAGGCGTTGAATGTAATTCAGAAAATTATGGTACACGAATACCATGTTTGAGTATTAAAGGTGTAAGTAGCCGAATGATAAATCGAGACACTTCGTAATTTATATGTTACGGATTTCATTATTCAAAATGGATGATATTTGTATGTTTAAAGATTTATTGATTTGAAATATTTATCAACTGAATATTATAATTAAAATATTATATTTAAAAAAAATACGGAGTTTGAGTTTTTGACCCATTCATCAATATTCAATACAAAATACTTCCATCCTTTTGTACTTTCAAAATGCATGGCACTATATTTCTTTTTTATAGTAAGGGTAAAAAAAATTGGAAATGAAAATTTAAGTCTGGAATGGAGGAAGTAATTTATTAATTTATATTCTTTATTATATTTTTAAAAATATTTTCAATAGGAGGCCTCTCAGGAAATTTATTCTTGCGACAACTAAACTCTATTATTTACTATGTGTATAATTATGTTTCATCCAATTCAAATTAATTATTTTCTATACTATAAATAAATATAATTTAGACTCTGTTTAGCAAAACTAGTTGAAAAGGTAGTGGGTAGCTAGTCATTAGTTTTTTTTTTCAACAAGCTAACTTAAATAGCTTCTCAAACCAGCTTGTTTTTCAGCTAGTTTATTTAAAAAGCTGCACGTTCATGTAACGATCTTTTTATTAGAAAAAACTCATGAAATTAAAAAGTTAACCAAAAAATAAAAAATAAACGGGACCTTAATCTATATCAATTTCAGTTAGATGAATAAAAAGAATTGTGTGCTTAGACATATCATCGTACTACACGGCTACACTTATACCTTAGAAATAATGTCGCCCCATAACATTTTAATGCGCATCCCATGATTCAAAGTTCGAACATTAGAAACCAAAACAAGAATACACACAAAGGCGTAAAATAGGAAAAATATTAAAGAAAAAATTATGCTGATTTGTGAGCTCTATGGGCTCTGAAATCGCCACGTGGGCACTGGAGGTCCCTATAATCGACCCGATTGTTGGCACTTTTTACACCAACTTATTCATCTCTGCCTGGTAGACACACGGTACCATATATTTTTCTTGGTCGGTATTATTACTAATTTTGACGTTTATTGGAATTTTAATAATATTACTATAAATTATTCAATAAAGTACCACTTTTCAATCAATTTCAGTTTTAAAAGTTAGGAAAAAGTTTATATGGACCCCATACCTAATTTGGAGTCAAGCATAAAGTCCAAATAAAATACTGCAAGGTGCGGAAAAAACTTTGGGGGATGCAACGAACTGAGACAAGCATGGTCTCTCTAACACAAACTCATTTGTCATTACCTATTATATTATTTATGGAGAAAATAAAAAAAATCAAATGAATTAAACAATCCATTTGATGAGGTATGAAATACTCGTAAAATAGCAAAAGTACACCTCCGGGATCTTCGAGATAGATTTGGTACACGTCATAGGGGGAGACGTATACCAATTTTAATTATTCAGTACTTTATAAATTGAATTGAACTGAAAATAAAATGTGGAGCTTTATTGATCTAGTACTCTAATTAGTTAATTTTAAATCATGCTACTAGTGGGAGAATTTTGAATATATCTCACTTAAATATAGTTTAATGTCCAGGTAAAAAATTAACTTAGAGAAGTATACGATGATTGTTATTAGCCATAATATGGGAGCGTATAGTAAAGATTAGGTTAATGTTTTCATATAGGAGTAGAGAAACATATAACTTCTCAGGAGTCGGACTACTTAGTCCTTCCAAAAAAGAAGTGAAAATAAAGACTTTGTGTACATATAAAAATTCTGTTTAGCAAAATTAGTTGAAAGTAGCTGGTAACTATTTTTTTTCAAAACAGCTAGCTTGTTGTTGTACTTTCAGATAATGAATATTTTTTTTAAAAAAAGTTAAAACTCATGGAACTGAAAAGCAAAGTTAGTAGTAAATATGGTCTGAAATGGGTGTGAAATTATGTTTAAATCTATTCTTCGAACTCATACTAATGAGGTGTTTTCACTAACCGGATTACCTCCATGAAAATTGAATCTCTGAAAATTCTTAAACCTGTCTATGTGCATCAGGATTCCAATTCCTCAGATGTCTTGGTTCAAGAAATCAAAGTAAGATTATCGGACAATTTCTTCAGACTTTATTTTCTTCCAATTCATTAACTCTAAGAGGAGTGTGGTATGAGGCTCCGTGATCTTAATTCATTTAAATTAGCTATGTTCAAGACTTCCAAGTAAATAAATTTGGAGGAATACATATCTACCGTAATTTTCTATCCAGTATAGTTTTCCAGATTCAGATGTTGTTTACAAATGTATCAAATTAAAACTGTAATAAAAAATCGAGTTGATTTACAGAGAATGGATCAGATCATTGGCTTGATCTCTCCCAATTTGGAAGAAAATAAAACGTAGCACGGTTATAATCAGCAATGGAAAATCCAAAATTCAATTGAAAACCAGAATAACAATGTAAATTTTTTTTTGAGGTATGAATAACAATGTAAAATTGTAAGTATGGCTTTTTTGAATAGAATATGATCAGAAAATCTGGCTTGGGTTTTCACCAAAGGTAGAAAAACACAAAATTAGCGCTCAGTAATTTCAGCTTCGATTCATCTGGGGAAATATTCATCACATCCATCTTCCTAAACCAAACAAATCATGCAAATAACAAACTTATTGTTCAAAGCGAACATATATAATGTTAGTACTCAAAAATCAAAATCGTTTTTGAAGAAATAGAAATTTAGCAAGAGGGTGTTTTGCTGAAACAGAGAAGTTCATTGGAAAAAAGTAGAATGAATGAAGAAAAGAGTGTTTTTGGAGTGTGTTTATAGGTTAAAGATGGTGGCGATTGGATTGCTTTTTAGGGTTTACTAAAACCCTAATTTCATCATGTAATTAGCTAGGGACTGTAACGTCCTTTATCATAGCCAGCTAGGGACAGTAATGTCTTTCACTATGCTGTTCGGCCACACAACGAGTGATGAACAGTGATTTACTGAATTATTGTAGATATAATTATAAATAGATCTGTTATACAGGATTTGACTCGAGCTCGATCGATGTATTACCAAATGTTAAAATCAATATGGTACCTATGCTATCAAACACGTATCAAACAATCCACCTAACCTACCTATTAATTTAAGGGATGTTCAGCTGTCGAGATTGAGTCATAAATATACATCTTAGTACTTCATCCGTTTCGATTTCTTTATGTTCTTGTAGTTCTAGAATCAAAACCGCAAGGTAAAATCGTTAAACAACAATTATAATCACCGTTCTTCTCGCTACTCGCTAATATTGAGGATTTTAATAAATTGTGTTATGATAGGGTAAGAAATTAATTCTACAGTTAGGTGTGTAAAATCAGTTTTGATTCTTTAAAAGAAATGCTCTTAGAAAAGGTTGTTTATAGAAATTTCTCCTTATAAAATACTACAAATGTGGTGACCTTTAATATTGATTTCAATTTAACACCACCCAATGAAAAAACACCCTATAAAACTATAATTGGGACGTATAAAAATAAAATACTTGTCGAATTGATCGGGAGAGGAACCACTCCAAATGCTATATGAACATGAACTTCACCTTTTAGAATACCTTTTTTCCCGTAGCATCCACAACAATGAACAGTTAGTAGGAGCTTACCGTGCATTTCATGAATAGAGAAAAGAATGATACTTGGCCTAAATCTTAACAAGATACACACAACTTTTGGTCCATCTAGAATAAGTAAAGAATCCTCTGCTTTAGCATTTCCCTTCCCAAAAAGAATGTTACTTGCCTTGTATTCAGCCTTAACCATCCATCAAGCTAATATTATTCAATACGCAATGCGACATCACTGTTGTGATCAATCTATAAATTCAAGAAATATCTTCAAGTTCCCCATATATTCAATCCTGCGTTTGTAACTACATAATTTCAACACATACAATGGCATCCAGCACACCGGCATTGAAACGATCAGAATCAATAGCTGACAGCATGCCGGAGGCCTTAAGACAAAGTCGATACCACATGAAGAAGTGTTTTGCCAAGTACATAGAGAAAGGGAAGCGGTTGATGAAAGTTCAACATTTGATGGCAGAGATGGAGCAAGTGATCGAGGACAATACTGAAAGGACACAGTTACTGGAAGGATTGCTGGGATACATCCTGTGCACCACTCAGGCATAATGCACTGCTTATCAGAGCTCACCTCTTGTACACTGTTTCTTGAACTAATAATGCCACAGTTAATTTGCAGGAAGCAGCAGTTGTTCCACCTCATGTTGCCTTTGCCATCAGACCTTCTCCTGGTTTCTGGGAGTATGTTAAAGTCAGTGCAAATGATCTATCAGTGGATGGGATAACACCAGCCGAATACCTGCACTTCAAAGAGATGACAGTTGATGAAAGCTGGTATATAATCTAATGGTCAACTTATACTATACAAATCCACATGCTTTCAAAACCTCCACCATATCCCCCTCTATTTTTATTTTTTTTGAAACGGCTAAAGGGTGACTCGAACCTCCACCATATCCCCCTCTATTTGCATGGTTTCTTCAGGAAAATAATAATTAATAAACAAATGAATAAATAAATACAATAAGATAATAAAAGTGAAGCAATGATATGAACTTCATCAATTCGGAAATAAGGTGCTCTTCGTGCAAGATTTATATTTTATGAAACCACATGAAATGTTCGTGCAATAAAACAGCAGATTAGGTGCACGCTGCAGATAATGTATGTGAATTGTAAACTATGTTCCCCAACTTGTAAAGTTGTATTGCTTCTTTTTCTATGAGCAAAACTGCAGCATGATACTTTCAAAGCGATTCGAGTCATGTTACTGCATATTGGGAACTCTATGAGAGATAACAGCCTCCTAAAATGCAGGGCAAAGGACGGACATGCCTTAGAGATTGATTTTGGAGCAATGGACTTTGCATTACCTCGCCTGACTTTGTCAAATTCGGTTGGAAATGGGACCAGTCACATTTCCAAGTTTCTTACATCAAAGCTAAATAATAATCCATGGAGTGCTCAACCTCTTGTAGATTACTTGCAGTCGTTGAACCACCATGGAGAAGTATGTGCTTGTCCCAACACAGAATCTTCTATTAGCCATGTTGCCAGTGTTAGAAAAGATGAAGTTCTAAATCATAATTTGTCTACATTATGCAGAAACTTATGTTAAATGAGACCCTCAGCAATGTCCAAAAGCTTCAGGCAGCGCTAATAGTAGCAGAAGCAGCCCTCTCTTCACTACCCAAAGCTACACCCTATCAGAGCTTTGAGATGAGGTGATTAAATGTACTTCAACTTCACTCTCATTTTAGTGCAGCTATGGGCAATAGCAAATTTATACTTTATAAATCAAATGCAGGTTTAAAGAGTGGGGTTTTGAGAAAGGATGGGGTGATAATGCCGAAAGAGTTCAGGAGACAATGCATTCACTTTCCGAAATACTCCAAGCTCCAGATCCACTAAACATGGAGAAATTTTTTGGCCGGCTTCCTATTATCTTCAACATTGTATTGTTTTCAGTCCATGGATACTTTGGCCAGTCGGATGTTCTTGGATTGCCAGACACTGGTGGGCAGGTATGCATAGTATGAACTTTTGATTAGAAAGATAATTACTATGTTTCACAAAATGCTGCAGTCTCTTTAGTTGTGTTCCTGTAGGTAGTGTATGTTTTGGACCAAGTAGTTGCATTGGAAGAGGAACTGCTTCTAAGAATTAAGCAGCAAGGTCTTAATGTAAAGCCTCAAATTCTTGTGGTAAGTGTTGTAACCTAAAAATTTCTACTATTTACAGAACAGAGATAGCATAAGAAGCCCTACGTGTTAATTTATTGCAAGAACTCGCGTTTTGTTTTCAGAAACTCCTCACCGATTCCTGATTTTTCAAGTATATGAAGTCTTTCTCCACTAAGACTTTCTATGCTTGGAAACGAAGGGTCTTTGATGCAGCATTCTTAAAAACACGAAGGGTTGTATTCATGCAATGAGAAAACACCAAGGACATGATGATAATAGTTTCACAAAATAGGAGGTGTTCTTAGAACCTACAAATTCATATTGCTCTACATAATTCAGGTCACCAGACTCATCCCTGATGCCAAGGGTACAAAGTGCAACCAAGAGTTGGAGCCAGTAATGAATACAAAACACTCCCATATCCTCCGAGTGCCGTTTAGGACAGAAGACGGAATACTTCAGCAATGGGTATCGCGTTTTGATATATATCCATACCTTGAGAGGTATACTCAGGTAATTACTAGTTCCTACTAGAAGATTGACAAAACATGGCACTTGTTCTGTATATTTTTCAAAGATTATTTTGTTTCACATTAAACTTACATTGTAATTTAACAGGATGCCACAAGCAAAATCATTGAACTAATGGAAGGAAAACCTGACATGGTCATTGGGAACTACACCGATGGAAATTTGGTGGCGTCACTGGTGGCTAGTAAACTTGACATAACCTTGGTATCTAAAGTCTGAACAATTTAAAATGTTTCGCCTTGTGTTCATCAACAAAGATTGCTAACATATGCACTTTAAATCAGGGCACAATAGCACATGCATTAGAGAAGACAAAGTATGAAGATTCAGACATAAAATGGAGGGAAATGGATGCCAAGTATCACTTTTCGTGTCAATTTACAGCTGACTTAATTGCAATGAATAGAGCAGATTTCATCATCACAAGCACATACCAAGAAATAGCAGGAAGGTACAAATATTACTAGCGATAGTGAACATAAAAAAAATTCCCTCTGTCGCAGATAAAAAGGAAACTTACAATTTACCAAGTGTTCCGTGTCTGCAGTAAAGAGAGGCCAGGCCAGTATGAGAGTCATACTGCATTTACACTTCCAGGACTGTACAGAGTAGCGTCAGGAATCAATGTTTTTGATCCAAAATTCAATATTGCATCTCCAGGTGCAGACCAGACAGTTTACTTTCCTTACACAGAGAATCAAAAGCGGTTCACAACATTTCGTCCAGCCATTGAAGAACTTCTCTTCAGTAAAGTTGATAACGATGAGCACATGTAAGTTATAAGGTAACAATTTTTCTCAAATCAAAAGGATTTTATCAAGTTTTTTAACACAGCTCTTTTTGTCTTCTGCCAAGAACAGTGGACACTTAGAAGACAAGAAAAAGCCAATAATATTCTCCATGGCAAGGCTAGATACAGTAAAGAATATCACTGGCCTAACAGAGTGGTATGGGAAGAACAAAAGGCTCAGAAACTTGGTCAATCTTGTTATTGTTGGTGGTTTCTTTGATCCTTCAAAATCCAATGATAGAGAAGAAGCAGCAGAGATAAGGAAGATGCACATATTAATAGAGAAGTACCAACTCAGAGGACAAATGAGATGGATAGCTGCTCAAACTGACAAGCAAAGAAATAGTGAACTGTACCGTAGCATTGCAGACACAAAAGGAGCCTTCATCCAGCCAGCTCTATATGAAGCATTTGGTCTCACAGTAATTGAGGCAATGAATTCTGGTCTACCAACTTTTGCAACTAATCAAGGAGGCCCTGCTGAGATAATCATTGATGGGATCTCCGGTTTTCACATTGATCCCAATAATGGAGATGAAGCAAGCAACAAGATTGCCAACTTTTTTCAGATATGCAAGGAAGATAGTACACAATGGGACAAGATTTCAGTCCAGGGGTTGCAGCGTATAAATGAATGGTAAATTACTTATGGGTCAAAGGCTAATTGCTTTTAAAGTTCTAGGAAGTTCCACCACTACTGCAAAATGGAACTGCTGACTAATGCACTACTTGTGTGATATACTTTTCAAGCTATACATGGAAGATTTACGCAAATAAACTGCTGAATACGGGATGCATCTATAGCTGCTGGAGGCATTTGTACAGGGCTGAGAAGCAGGCCAAGGGAAGATACATTCAGGCTTTTTATAACCTGCAGTACAGGAACTTGGTATTTTATATATCCATATCTATTAATTTGTTCATACTTATTTTTTGATAATTTAATTTATTCATACTTAGCAATAGCAAAGAGTTAACAAAGTTCTCCTGACGAACCTTATACAGGTGAAAAATATGACCATTAAAAAAGAGGTAGTTCCACAGCAAGAGCCGAAGGAGAGAACAAAGCAATTAATTCCAAGAAGGTAACATCATTTTACCAAGATTCCAAACAAAAAATTGATGTCCTTAAAGAAAAAATAACTAGCTCAAATTTATGAATTGATTTGGTAATCTTTTTTTGTCTCAGGCGCTCAACAAATGCGTTGCAAAGGTAACTCTCATGTCTGCCAAAGTTTAGAATTTTCTGCTTATTAATAATCAGATATAGTGGCTGAATACTTAATTTGTGTCAATGTGTAGGTTGTTTCGAGTTTGAGTACTTCACAAACAGTGAAGTGGAAGGAATGATGCACGAATCTGAGTTCCTGTAATAATTTTACGATATGTACATGAGAGCATATGAAAAGAACATGGAAAAATGTAGTTGTGTGTAATGTATACATATAGAATGAAATAGCTGTGGATTGAATTTATACATCAGCAGAATGTAATGCAGAAAATTCATAAGGACAAGGTTTGATTGTACCATGAACCTTAATATGGTCATGGCTCTACTTGACTGATTCAACATACTACATGTCATGTATGTATCAATAGAATGAATCATTTTGCGAATGCAATGTCTAGAGATCTAACTATATAGCATAGAGCTCTGAAGGCTTAATATCTCGGGTTACATTGAAAAAGTCAAGCACATGAAACCATTGATCCCATCTTTTCAATCGATGAACTGCAATAGTATCTGGTATGAGCTCGTGTGAGCATCTCCCATTAGTCCCAGGATAATCATACATAGCCGGTTTATTGGAAAACCGATTCTTTGCCTTTTTTCCACTATGTAGCCATTGTCCGACCAGCTTATCCTCTGGCCCAAATGTATTATTGATTGGAATTGACGAGTTTCCAATCCATTCAACAAGGTCCCAAGATAACACGAATCCCATACCGGACATGTAATGCACAAAAGGGTTCATGCTAGGACAAGGTATGACAAACCCATAGTACAAATCAAACCTTGGCAATGGCTTTAGAGATAATGCCAATGGCTTCAGCCTCATGAACACATCATCATCTGCTTTCATTACATAGTCATACTGGTTTGGGAGTATTTTCGGAAGGCTGGAAAAGTATGTGTAAGTCTTGCCATTATTCATGTTCTCAAGACAGTTGAGAATAATGATGTCATTGAACCTCATAATCTCGAGGGCTACGAGAACTCGTTGGTCTGGTTTCGTCAGGTTGCAGAAGACAAATTTGATATCAATTTTTGCAATGGGGGAGGATTGAATCCCATATATAAGGCGGAGAAAGTGGCGGCGATCATAGTTGTCGGCACGGGTGAGAATTCCTATTAAGAGGCTGAACTCAGGCTGTGGTGCAGATGTGTTCTGAAGTGGCATGGTTTTAGTGGTGAAAACAGGAGATTTGTATTGGATTGTGAAGAATATAAAGAAGAGAAAGAGAACAACGGTGAAAACAGAAAATGTAGCTCGAATTAGTCTTAGCTTGAGCATCCTCTGTTATTTGCGGCCTTTGGCATACATGGTAGATGTTCATGTAGTTAAAGTACATAGTCAGAGTGCATAAACATTTAGCTTGTTAAACAATGTGAATAAAGTGTAGAGTTGGGCTTTTGTCATGAGGGAAGTGGAGGAAAGCGATGAGAGAAGTTAGAACACATGAGAAAGCAAAGGTAGGGAACTAAGCATCATGGGAAAAAGTAAAGCACCTAGGCCATTACAAATGTGAGGCGCCATCATATATTTACCAGGAAATGAAGTCAAAAATCCTATAGCTCAATATATCCGTGTCAATAACAACTTTTACATTTCAAGTAACGAAGTAGCCACAGTTTTCATCAAAGTAACTCATATAGATTACATTTCTACACGTATCCTTCTATAATCAGAAACAAGTTCTGAATGTCTCAAGACTCTCAACATAACCATGTACATCATAATGCAAAACGAGTAGAAGCAATGATTAATATGTAGATTGACTTACAAATGCTTTAAACGCCACCAGGCACAGCAGAGAGATGTATGTACTATATGTCAACTTTATTACTTGCGTTTTCACGCTACATCCTCCAAACGCTGCACGATGATAAATACGGAAGAACAGAGTTAATAAAGCAATTGGAGTAGCAAGCTTATATTTCATTTCAATTCATGAACCTAAAACAGCATAGCATATTTTCCCCAATTCGTTACAATTCGATACACATAAAATGAACGAGCAACAAAACATCACCATGATCAAACAGCTAGCCGGTAAGCTGAACATCCACAATATCCGGAAACCTCTCCTTGATAGCAGCCTTAACACCAGACCCAATCGACTCTGGTCCAACATACTTCACGACGCAATCGCCGCCATCAATCGACAAAACCTCGACGCTACCACCGTAATTCTTAATCGCAGGCCTCAAAATATCCAAATGAGCGTTCACCGCCTCAACAGTCGTCTCAGAGACCTGCTCATTGTTCACCTGGCAAATATCCTTGATCGAATCACCGAATTTCTCCTTGAGAACCTTCTCGATCCCCATTTTCATGGTGGTGGTCGAGCTAGGGCAGCTGCCGCAGGCTCCCTGGAGCTGGAGCGAAACGACACCGTTCTCGACGGAAACGACATCGACGTTTCCACCGTCGGCGATGAGGTAGGGGCGGACGCTTTCGAGGACTTTGTCGACGTTTTCGGCGGTGAGGTCGAATTGATCGGCGGAGTAGAGGCTCGAGGTGGAGGATTTGATTGAGGTGGTGTTGAGATGGAGTTGTTTGGGTGGAGTGAGATTGAGTGAGACTGATGATGATTGGATTGGATGGATTTGGCGAGTGATTAGGGGTTTGGTGAGTGGGATTTGGGAGAAGATGAAGCTCGTGGACGCCATTGCCATTGATGTTTCTTCTCTCTGTTTGTTCCGAGCTCGAGCCCCCTCGTGGCCTCCTATTTATTCATTTTCTCCATGTTTACAAATACAGAATATATTTTTGAATGGTTTAACTTCAAATATCTTGTGGTATTTTGAAGCACCTACTCATTTAAAATCGGAACGGAGGTAAATCAAAATCGAAACTTCGACTAGATCGGCCATTCAGTGTGATCATACATGTTGAGGATTCTCGATTCTTTAAAACTATAGTAGTAACCAAGAATTGCATGTATATTGTTAATTTGGTGTTACCTCTTGGGAACTAAGTATAAAAGATGAATATCAATGTTGATAAATAATATAAGTGTTATTATTTCTTCGAGGGTGAGTACATGGAAAGTATATATGAAAATATCAATAGAATTGATATGTACTAAAGAGTCCGTCTCCGCTCTAACATGATCTGAGACGCACTAAAATGATCTCTCAAGCTAGGACGGTCACGAAGTGTTCCGAGCCAAACGATGAAGTTCCGACCCGCAATACTTATGGTCCGAAGCAACAGATTCAACCCCTGAACCTAGAACTATAGCCATCTTTGTTGAAGTGTGGTCCGATCCTCCATTGATCCGACCCCAGGTTGTAGGGGTGATCATTCGGATTAATCCGATCCCATCCGAACTTCGGATCAATCCGAAGTTTCAGACTAACTGAGGGTCGATCCAGAATCCGATCCGAATGGTTCAGATCGGATTCGGATTAATCCGTCCCAGATCGGATTAATCCTAAATTAATCCGAAAATTAAAAAATTACAATTTCAAAAAAATAAAGCTCGACCTAGTCGACCGAGACTGACGCAGAGACCTTATCGACCGAGACGCCTAGAGCGAGACCGACTGACGCCTGACGGGATGACGGGAAGTTGGGAATGACGTCGCCGATCGTCCGAGAGAGGAGAGAAAGTGTATCGAGTCGGAGACTGAAAATTGGGACTTGGGAGAATGACGGGTGACGGCTGTGAAACCGAAAGCATTAGCCACCGATTGTCGACCGAAACCGATGACGGGCTGGAGAGTCGGAGACTGAAAATTGGGACTTGGGAGAATGACGGGTGACGGGACTGAATGAGTGAGGGGAGACTGGAGAGCCGGAGACTGAAAATTGGGACTTGGGAGAACTGGAGATGGGAGAAGATAGTGACCATGGCGGCTGGGAGAAGAGAATGACCATGGCTGGGACTGAAAATTGATGACTGCTGAGAGAGAGACATAGGGTTAGTGGATTTTTTTTATATATATTTCGGATTATTCGAATATCCGACGGATTTAATCCGATCCGACCCGAAATCCGAAAAACTAAAAAATGCCAATCTGAAATTCGATCCAGTATAGCGGATCGGATCGGATTGTCGGATTTTCGGTCCAGATTTTCGGTTTTCGGATTTTTTGGTCACCCTTACCAGGTTGTACTTTACGACATCAATCCTCAATAGTTGTACTTGGGTCCGTGCTGGAGACACGCCTCCTAGTTCCGGCGCCACGTGCCTCCATATCGCTAGTCCAACATAACTCTGAGCTGTCAGAGCCAAACCTCCGGTGGAATTGCCCTATAAATACAGAGCATTTATGCCTCATAAATGTAAGCAACTACCACTAGATATACTACTCTCTAGACTTTGGAGGACTGAGCCCGAGCTCTTCAGCCTCTAAATACGTAAAGTTCGAGCCCGATTTGTCTAAGGCAAACCAGCTCAAAAGGGTCTAACCCCTTCTCCTTTTCTATACTGCAAGATTCAAGTGTTGGCTCTTCGAAACACTCTCACCTCGGACCAATCATCTCCTTGGACATATCATTGCCTCGACCTTACCTCGACTCGGAATCTCAGAAGAGAAGATATCCAAACTGTGACCTTACGAACCAAGACTTATCCTCTCGCCTAAAAAAACTTACTCAATGAACTAAGAAGCACTAGCCTTTGCTAAATCAACAGACTTTACCTTAACCGGATATGTACCTTATTAAGGGTATATAATTACATATGCTGCAGTTTCTCTATTTTAATTAAGTTGAGCCAGTTGCATTTTTTAAATTATTAAGGTTCTAACCGACTCTAAATAGAGTTGACAATTACCTTAATTATCCACTTAACTAACTTGCTTTCATCTATTTATAACAGATTAAATTTATTACCATAACTCTCATATTTGTATGCTCATTGAGTATTCAATTTCATTAGATCAACATCAATCCGACTAAATTGAGCTTTTATTTCTGTTTTCTTTTTTTCCTTGTTCTTTACTCTCACACAAATAAATTAAAGTACCTCTTTAAGGGTGGTCCTTAAGAAACGCACTCATGGTCCGATCCTAACGTCAATATTGTTCACCTGTAAACCATAAAATTAATTGATTACTATTGTTTCAAACAATAGGTTGAATGTTCGAATTACTTTTGCCCTTCAAAAAAAATTATAAATATTCCACTATCAACAACTAGATCTTAAACATCCATGCAGTTTGTAACTGTAACAACTTTACCAGAAGAACAACAGTGGTCAAAGAATTCAATAAAATGGACAGCCTTTAGATATTACAAGTACAAATTCACTGAAAAGTTTGTCAAATTCAATAAAGTTACATGAGTATATAGTATAGCCTACAGTAAACCAATGTCATTTCCCTCCAATTTTGCCAATACAACTAAACCAAAGGTGAAAAAAGTAGTAACATATTGTTAAAAGCCTAACCAAATTACCCCTTTGTAATTCTAAAATTACACTTAGCCAATAATAGTAAACTGGCCAATAGTGTAATCACCAAATTGGCAAATGAACCCAGAGTAATGTTGAAGTATTAAGGCCATCAAAAGCTTCTGAATTTCTATCCAAACTTATATGAGATTTTGCAATCTTCATATTCATCAATTTCAACACGTTCCTTGAGAACGTTGCCAGTTTTTCCGATAGGCTTTTGTCGACCTTAGGCATTACCGATTTCACTATTGGAAGTTGTTGCATCGTTGGAGGATTCACATGGACTTGAACAGTTGTTGAAGGCACCACCTTGTGATAGAATGTCTTGGGTGCTTGTCGTGTTGAAACAAGAAATCCATGATTGGTTTCGAACTTTTCATAAATCTCAAAGTTTGGGGTGCTCGAGAAATCATCAAGATCTCCATGATCATCCAAGAAGTTGTTGCTTGTGTTGTCATTCACTAGCCCGATTGAGATGTTGTCATTCCCCTCTGAGTTGATGAATGCATTGAAGTGCTGGTTGCTAGTTTCTCCTGCACATATAATTCAAGTATCCACTGTCAGCTAACTATTAGTGAAAGTAATTATAAAATGATGGTTGCATGCTAGTTTCAGATGGAAATTAGAATATGGCAAGAACCTTGATCTCTCTGAGTATTGGTAATGTTATCAATTGGAACTGTCTTGAAGTCATCAGAAAAGGCCTGCCAAGGAAAAAATTTGGTTACATGTAAATTAATTTTGTTATTCTTTTTGCATAAACATATTCTACAACAGTTGATGAAATTATTGGAAATTCACCTTTTCAAGTTCTTTGTTTGACATGCCAACCCATCTCAAGTTTTCCACCATTCTGTCGGTACTCCTGAAAACATCGTCCTTCTGATCAGTAATTTCAACCGAGCGGTTATTTTGTTCATGTGTCATACTGTTGGTCATGTACTTATTATTGCCAGTCATCTCAGAGTCATCTTCATTCAGGAAGAACGTGAAGTTGTCGACAGGAGCATAATCAATTCCTCCAAATGTATCTTGATTTTGTAGATTTTGGGAAGCTTGAGCCACAGATAGGATTTCCTGTACTATATCAGGTTGCTGCATGTTTGTGTTCCCATACTGGATTAGTGAACTTGAATTTGACATGATCCTTGGATCACTAGCAAAGTTTGCTTGAGGAAAATCCCGGACCTCGAGTGGGGGTAATGTGAACCGATGTTGTAATCTTGCACACTCTAATGCTATGTCAACCTGCAGATTATTTAAAAGCAATGTATAAGTATACAAGTATATAAGTTTATAATTATTTAGAGCCGATCAATCGAGCATAATTAGTTTACCTTGGATGGAGGATATGGGATAGGAGCACAGTTGGCATATGGATTTCCAAAGCCAAATGCCTCATCAGACAGATATTGTGTCCATCTTACATCATTTGATGGAGCTGTGCTCATATTGATCATCGGATTAGATGACGATGAGGCAAATTGCATAGGCAAGTTGGATGTATCAAGATCATCAGATCTTCCTTCAGAATACATCTGATCAATGCTAGAGGATCGTTGATCACTCGCTGAATTAACGTATTGGTCCCCAGCTTTCGGAAAGTTCAAACTCTTCTTGAATATACGGCAAAGCGCATAAGCATCCTGTGAAGTTGGGATATAATTTACACATTAATTATCAACAAATTTTAATTTTAAAGAAATCTACTACTACAGTTTTTCTTTTTTACACTACATACCTGTAAGCCATTGTTGATTTCACATTCTCTCTCGTCCAAGCGATACTCATGCATGACCCAATCGGTACGAGATCCATGAGGTGCCCTCCCTCTGTAGTAAACTAGGGTTTTCTTCATTCCAACAGCCCTCATCTGTGAATTGACCTTCCTGTCTTTCCCTGTGGCCTTCCAGTACCCAGCTTTCGTTGCACGATTTGTCCTTGAACCGTTTGGATATTTACGGTCCCTTGGACTAAAGAAGTACCATTCAAGATCTTTGCTGGGAAGCAATGATTTTCCTGTACAATCAAAATTACATGACATATTAGCTAAACATATACAGGTGAGGTAGTACATAAAGATATAACACCATCATGTATTGTACTTCTTTGAGACATGCTCATCTTCTAATAATTACTAATATGTACACAGTAATTATAAATTAGACTGATAGATGGAATTAAAGTGGACTTAGCCCAAAAGGGTTATGCGGCAATGAATGTTCCTTTCTTTGCTTTTTTGACTTGAGGAGAAGAGAAATATTGCCTTGAGAACACAAGTATATCTATCTTTGTGAATTGTGATTGACAGAAGCTGAAAAGATGTAGGGACCAAGAACAAGCTTCCTTTAATAAACTGTTCTAAATTGCAAACAACAAAAGTGCATTTGACTGGTTATGTAAAGCAAATTCTTGATCTATGTTGGATAAAATAGCTAGAAATTAAGCTAATCATTCATCCCCAAGAAAGAAAGAAAAAAGCATATGTTAATAAAATTAAAAAATTAACTTTAACATATATCAAACATATTCATACATATATGTATTTGAAGCCTTTCACAGGCTAATTAAATTAAATATGAAGATGGCCTATAGAGTTGTTAATTGTTATGCTTTTCTTGCTTGCTACTTTTGTTTAAACCATTTTACTTGCCAATTGTCCAATCTTATTCCATATAGTCATACTATAGTTTAATAATCATCTACAGTATATACCTGCAGGAATGTCTTTAACATAACAGCTTCTATAATTAAATTATGCATGTTGATGTATAATCAAATTAAAGAAGGAGAAGATATGATGATTAAGGATTACTACAGACCTGGCAAGTCCCATGGTTCACACTTGTAAAGATCAACTTCAGGAATGATCTCCAGCTCGATGTGTCGTCCATTGATCTTGCGATTGAGATAATACGCAACGAGTTCCTCATCCGTTGGATGGAACCGGAAACCAGGAGGCAATGAAACTGGTGACATATTATATGAACACAAACTAGCTGTAAAAATGAAATGATCTTTAAAAGTGTTTAGTGCTGAGTTCCAAAGAGCTAGCCTCTAGCAAGAAATGATAGAGACAAGTACTCTTTGGCCTGAATGAGGAAGTTTGCGAAGTAGGTATTCGATCTTTTATAGAGATAGAGAGAGAGAAGAAGAAGAAGAAGGAGAGACAAAAAGAGAGGGAGGTTTCAGAAGAAGAAGATGGAGGGGGTTATAACATGATGGAAGAAACAAAAAGAGAAAAAAGATATAGTAAGAAAAAACTAAAAAGCATGTCATTTGCCACCCCTTGGCACTTTTTCTCTTTAAATAATCAATGCCACATCAGGTACTTTGCTTTGCTGCAAATCTTACTTCTCAAGCTGCATGGATTAGCTTTTCTTTCTTTCTCTACACTGTTTGCTATATAAGATCTGCATGCATGCAAATATTTACAAAATTTACATTGTAAGTAACATTTTTGTCTCTATGTATGTGCTAGCTAGATAAGGAGTTGTCTCTATGTATCTGCTAGGCTGCTAGCTAACTTAGTGCTCATGTAGGGAAAACGGCATATATGGTACTTCCATTAAGTTCGCTAGGCTGCTACAAGTAATTAAGGTCGTGTAAGAAGTCACAAATTCAGGATCTTTCGCTTCACAATTCATTTGATAAATGAAATCATGGACACTAATTAGGTTCAAGGCCAAACCGACCACTCCAATAGCACTCATCCACAAACCGGTTACAAGTGCCAATAACATAAAAATATAAAAGCAGTGTTTATTAGAAAAATTAACCCCAAATATTTGGGACTATGTTGAATTAGGCTTTGAGTTTAAGGGTTGAATTAAGGTTTGGTATCTATGAATTTTTTATTATTATTTAATTGGAGAATAAAGATCAACTTTTTGGTAATTAAAATTTAATTAGTTTACATTGACTATATATATAATTATTACACAACTATTAACTTTGTGCAATTAGCAAATGATTTTAATTTAATTACTCATTATGCCATGCTTTGATGGTTATTCTTTGTTGGGATATGAGGTTAACCCAAATCCACGTGGGAACAAGTCATTTGATACATTACCCACCTGAACACCATATGGTTAGGGATCTTAATATAAATTATTCTAAGAATTTCACTTACTTAAGATTAAACTAAGATAATTCTTGGACAGAAACGAAGAAAACCCTAGTACATAAACAATTGAAGTAACTAGTTGGGTTGATTTTGTGTTCATAACTGTAAACTGAAAACGAATGTTCGTTTCACATGCTAATTGGATCTCATGAATTGATCCAGTGCTTCTGATATCTGTCAGAATTGTTACAGAACTCAAGTTTATCATCCCGACAGAATATATCGCTGATCACGATGACAAAGATACTGCTCTACTTGCACATATACTAATTTACAAACAATTGATTATGATGCTTTAACAACTTCATGTTAACGTGATCACTTATGAGTTATGATAAGTAACATTATTACGGCTAATTGGCTAAAGATGAGACAAACGCTTTTAGAGGAAGAATTTATAAGGTGAAATTTGATTATGATGATTGGAAATTAGTAAATGTATGTCTAAGTGTTTAGGTTCCAACCCAAGAAACATCATGCCTTAATTATGAGCACGGTATATATAAGCCGGCTCGAGGTTCTGGTATATAAAAGATTAGAAATGGTATACCTCGTTAATTGCGGTGTCTATAGATTTTATAAATAAATTATAAATTAATTACTAAACATATTTAACTTTATTTGATGTGAAATACCTAAACTCTATACATTAATTTTATTTAAATTTCCTGAAATATTACTTAATTAGAAATTTAATTGAAAAAAATTAATAATATTACAAATACATCATAGAATAGCAAATTATACCAGATAATTGTAATGACCTAGAAGTGCAATTTAACATAAGAGATATTAATTAAAAAATTAAATATATTCATTGTTTTACTAAAGCAATTGATGTAGTATATCTTTATTGATTTAAGATAAATGCTAAGGTACATAGAGATGCCTTCTAAAAAGCATGACGGATAAAAAAATTCAATAGTCGGTGTTTATGGTGGCTGACTTTTAAAATATGAGGCAACATACATTTCGACGAAATAGTGATCGAAGTGAGTTAGACGATTCTCATCACAGTCGGGTTCTGAAATTGAGTAGTCTAATCGAGTCGTAAACACACACAGGTTCTATAGTCGTGATAAGGTACATGTGAGCCAAAGTTTGATCCGTATACACACAACGTTTCATGTAGAAATAACAATTGAGATGGGCCAAGAGGTGTTGTGTGTGGTGTGAGGTTGTGGGCGGAGAAAAAATGAAATATCATTTTTTAGTAGCCGGTTGTTGGAAAATAGAAGAAGGGCGCTTAACAAATTGCAAAAATGAACTGACACTTTAACAGGACAATTGAGTTTCTTACATGTGATTGTTAGAGAATAGAGAAGAAGTGCTAACGAATTTACAAAAATGAAATTACACTTTTACAAGTGAAATGACAATTCATATCCCACATTTAGGCTTATTATATTATTTTAATTTAACTTATGAAGAGCTTCGAAGATACTAATATACATACACTAATCACTATCACTCGTGCTCACTTTAAACTTTTTAGAGAGGCTCAGATAGTTGATTAATTATAATATGGGTGGAGATGTTAACGTTGAAAGTCGATCCCAGAATCATGTGGTTCTCTAGCTAATTCACGAGTGCATTTCATTGATCTACAAACTCGAACGAACTTGTAGATATGTCTAAAAACTTTTCAAATATGTTAATGCACTCGTAGTCGATTTCAATCTTTTTTTTTAAAGAAGTCGTTCGCGTGAAAATTTAATGTAGGATGTAGTGTGTGTCTGTGGATACAGTAATATAATTTCATTCCACTTATAAGCTTGAATTTGTAGAGAGATGTAGAATCAAAAGTAATCAATTTGTCAATAGGAGTCAAGTGACCCGGCTGGACTTAACTCTAACACCCACAAAAAACATTATATAGTCATACCGATAAGGTTCACTTTTAACTTGGAATGCATCATAAGAACTAGAAAGTTAAGTGTGACGATTGGAGTTTTCTAATGCACAAAACACACACGAGTGATAATAAACCGCACAAGATATTATCCAGCAGGCACTCATATGTCATGCAGACTCGCAAGCAAACGGAGCATTAAAATTACAATATACTTACCTAAGATAAATGAATATTGGAAAGTGAATATGTATTACACATTTGAGTAGTGTTATAAAAGCTCCATTTTTTTTTCAAATGTTTCCTAGGTTATTATACTACAGTTAACTATAATTGAAGCATTTGAGGAGTGGATATTTTCGGCAGCACCGCTGTCGTGTTAGGCATGTTCAGATATTATCCAAATAATAGTTTTATTGTCGTAAGGGTTGATGGATGTGTATTCCACACCAACGTGCACCACAGTGCGAACATCGGTAAAATAGACACTACCAGATTATATTATTAATTGACGGTGGATTGTATCCTATAAAACTGTTCGCGAGGTTGAGATTCAGTTTAGAGGTGAAAGACAGATGTGGCTTGCAGACTAAGCTGGTTGCGGTTTATGTTGAGTGTTTCCTGTGGTAGTGTAGTTACTGGTGTTGAGTGTTGGATTTCGTGTTAATTTTAGTTGTAATTTGTGTGGACAACTCTATAGTCGTGGTTTAGAACTTGATCCATGATTTGAACAATGTTTTCCTTTTTTCCTTTGTATTTGTTTGGTAGGAGCATTACTTGTGCTCTTGGCTCTCTTTAATCAAAAAATTAATTGTTTCAAAGTAAAAAAAGAAACATAAATTATTATTTAAACAATAATGATTTACTTGGCCCGTTAGGTCTGAAACTTCTTAGTTTGTCATATCTTGAGTGTCAATGAGAGAAGTATCTTGATCTAGTTTTTATTTTGAGGGGTCCTTGGTCACGTTTTAAATTTCTTGCCACTTGACCTGAAAGATGGCATAGGGTGGAAGAACATGATTAAGAATGGGTCCGGAGTGGATATATGGTGTTTCAACATCACGGTTGTCGTGTTGGACATGTCCAGATACTACCTAAAAACGACTTTAGTGTCGTGAGGGTTGATGGATGTGTATACCAAACCAGCACGCACCTAAGTGCGGATATCTGTAAAATAGATACTACCGGATTAGCTACTGAATTGACGGTGGCTTGTCCTAGTATGAAACTGTTCGCGAGGTTGAGATCCAGTGTTGATGGTGAAGATAGGTGTGGTGTGCAGAATAAGCAGATTGAGGCGCATGTTGAGTATCCCCTGGTGTTTGAAGTAGTTACTGTGTTGTTGAGATGTGGATTTCATGTCACTTTTTGTTGTAATTGGTTTTGGTAATTCTTTAGTTGTGGCTTAGTACTTGATCAATGGTTTGGACAATTTGTCTAAATTTTCCATTGTAACTGTTCGTTGAGAGCATTACTTGTGCTCTTGGATCTTTTTTAATAAAAAAGTTAGCCGTTTTAAAACTATATATTTTTTACTATATTAAAATACAACTTTTGCGGTGTAATAAATCCCTATATATATATACATATATATATATATATATATATATATATATA
>JAYMSP010001182.1:0-35174 GCA_036897095.1 Plantago elongata
AAAAATTTCGGATCAATATTTCGTTTTGTGGGGAGTGGGGGGGGGGGGGGGGAACTGTTGAGAGATGACATAAATCATGGTTGATTTGCATGGAAGGTGCTACAGTCGTGGTCAGCAACCAGAGTGGCTAAAATGAAACCGATGTGAACGAAACAACCCAGCAATTGTACAAATAGAAATGGAAACACAACGTCGCATTTTCAACGTTCAAACAGTGGGATGCCATGATAAAATACTCAGAGTGGAATTTCAAGATGAACTTGGAGGAACACATGAAGAAATTTACAACAACCGGTGGGAATGATGATGGATCACCAATGGAATTAACAGGTTGCAGTAGTGGAAGTAAGCGGTTACGGGATGACGAAAGTAGTGGACATATCAAACAACTTACTGGTCGTGACAAGGCAAAGAAGATGGCTAAAAGTGCTAGTTCTGGGTACTCCTCAATGGATGCAATGAGCGAGGGATTCACTACCTTTAACGACATTTATGAATTGGAAAGACATAAGCTGGAGGTGAAGAAGATTGACACGTATATAACACTTATGGGAAACTACTCAACCTTGCCCAACAATACCAAAGCACACGTTGATGCACTAGGCAAGGAATTGTTCGACTTAGTAATGGTTGGGGACCAAACTATTGGTTTATTTTAGCTTTTCGAAGTGTGGCTTGTGTGTGTGTGTGTTTTTTTTTTTTTTACTTCCTGGAGTGTGGCTTGTTTGTGTTTTACTTTCTGAAGTGTCACGTGTTTGTGTTTACATTCACAAGTGTCCGTTCTAATAAAATTAGTGTGCATCTTGTTTGTGTTTGGATCTGAATTTGAATTTGTCATGCATCTTATCTTTACTGTATAAGATATTTTTTCTTTACACTTTGTTAGACATCTTGTCAAGCATCTTATGTTTACTTTGTCTGGAATCCAATGTTAAAGTGACTCAGCTATGACTAACATATGAGTCACACATCTTCCACAACTTGTCGATATAATGCAAATGTGGAACTCACTTTCATACACAACACCCTTCTTGCATTAAGTTCCTTCTTTCAAAAATTTTATTAATAAAGAGCCAAGAACACAAGTGATGCTCTCAACGAACAATTACGGAGGAAAAGAATCACAACGTCCAAACCATGAAACAAGTTCTAGACCTATACTATAAAGTTCACCAAAATTCGAGAACTTCTACACCAAGATCATATCTCAAAACAAAGAGATATTGAACAACCAAAACGAACTACTTATTCTGCACACCACTCCTGTCTTCACCACCCAAACGAATCACTACCACATGAACATTTACATATTAAGATCAAATCCCCTCAATTCATTAGGTACGCTGATAGTGTCTGTTTTATCAAAGCTCCTTTAGAGCTTCATGCAACGTAAACTGGGTTGAAGAAATTGTGGAGAACTGTTTGTTTAGATTAGAAAAACGGGTGAAATGATGGAATAGGGCATGGATGGTTTTAATGCATAATTACTCCAAACTAGTTGGCATGGATAGTTTATGCAATTAAATATGACCAATACGTTGTACTATATTGATTTGGGACGGAAAAAAATATATTTAGTAGTTTTAATCATCATCATCGTGGTGATCCTGGTGGATAAACTTAATTTGTTTGCAATAATAATCAGTGCTTAGCTATAATCTACATGCATTAAATGTTACATGTACAACACATTTAAGCAACAGACAGTAATACAACATGATTTAGGATAAACAAAATCAATCTACTTGATGTGAAATTGTCTGTGATGTTTCTTTAACATTTTACATAAATAGGTGATCAAATTTAGACTCGAAGGAAATGCAAAAGTAAGAGTCAAAAGAGAAGGACATGCATTGCACAGAAACATCTGTTTCATTTCTGAGGTCCACCAAGTAAACTTTATTTGTACATGAATCACCCAGCAAAATCAATGCAACGTTAGACATCCAGTGATATTTGAGAACCTGATATTACCATGAATCATTCATTGACAATACTTGCATTCATTCCCCCGGAGACAAAAAGGGCCAATGATTTCCGCTGAATCATGATTTAGATAAGGCTTCGAGATTTATTCTTTGGATAAAACACCGAGACTCAAATGAGAAATCAAACATGTAAGCTAATACTATGTTTTGTCAAATTGGATGGAATGGAATAACATAACATAAATTTATGGCAGGTGAAATGGGTACTTTCAAATGTCCTTTCAACTTCTAGGAATTTCTTAGGATAATCAAAGTAATTAGCGAATTATTTCTTCACAGATTCTAAATGAGCTTCCTCTCCAGACTTATCAAGTTTCCTTATCAATACAGTCAATGTTAACTTGTCAGGGATGCATCCCGAAGCTTTCATCAACTCATATGTTTCCATTGCCTTCTGAACCATTTCCACACGAAAAATATGCACCGATCATCTAAGTGTAAGTCCTGGTATCAGGCTCCAAGCCTTCTTTTTGCATTTCCAAAAAGAATTGTTCAGCCATATCAACCATGTCATTCTTTCCCAGTATTCGAACCATGCCATCATACAAAGCTAGATCTGGTACATACCATGTCTCCTTCCTGGCGAAGTTACATGAATCCTGAAGAGTTTCAGAAAAACAACATTCAAACTATAAAATCAACAATAGAAGAGCAGCTCACCAGTTTGAAATAAAACGGGTATCAGGGAAGAAGAATGTCAGTATGCTTTCAACAGAACAAAGGTAAGGTGAAAAAGCATACAATGTGAGCACATAACAAACTGAATTCCCTAATGTTATAGAACATCCGACAACAAAGTTCACTTATTTGAACATGAAGTAGCTGCTGGTTTCTAAAGGTATAGTTTCTTGCTTCCTTGTGTGCATTTTTTGAACAATTATCTGTTGAACTTTTCTTATGACTACGGGGAACTCCCAAACTGGACTGAACACTCTAATGCTCATCATTGTAGTTTTCCGGCAATAGACATGAAATGAGAGAAAACACTCCAAGTGAGATTGACTAAGCCTCACCTTGATTTGTCTAGACAATATACATGCAGAATAAAAAATAATGTTGGTATAACACCCACAGAGATGCCACTCACTTTGAGAAAGGGATTAAAGATATATCTCTAGTTTTTGCATATTATAATTCTAGACTATCAAACATGCGAACAATAAAAAGGAGTGGAACATAGGTGCAAGTAAACTTACTCTGTCCATTTGGTCTTGTAAGTTTTCTACTGCCACTTTTGGTCCTGTAAGTTATCTAAAATTTTAGTTTTGGTAGATTGGCAACGACTACTGTTACACAAATTTAAATTATGGAAATTCACTTCAATGACAAATTATTAAGAATTTTCCTCCTATTTAAGTAGAAAAGGAAAGCAAAAGATTAAAATATATAAATCATATTTCTACTTTCCAAAAACTCTAATCAAACTCCAACCAACATCTATAACACTAAACATTACGAGGGTCATGGTTTCAATATTTTTGTTTTTATATTTTATATTTAATTCCTAGAGTATATTAACCTTTGGATTTGAATCACTACTTAAATAACTGTTATAAGCCGTAACTAACAAGAACATTATTCAGTCATAGTAAGACGTGGAGCATAAGGACCCGGTTTAAGATCACATTATTCAAGTAAACCTAGATGTTGTTGGAGAAAAGGATCGTTGACTAGGTCGAGTGCATCATAGATTTTTATCCAAGACTTTTATTGTTCGATAATGCCAAGTAAATTGCTAGAAACATATGAAGTGCAAGGCTAACCCAATCACGAGAGTTTCAAAGTACGAATAGAGCAGGCTCCTTTTGGCAATAAGGTAGTGATTTATCATTAATTCACATGATCAAACAAATTTGGGTGAATTTGCCCATATTCAAAATAATTTTGGCGGAATTATCACCAAAGTACCAAAATTAGGATATTTGATAACTTAAGAGGACCAAAAGTTGCAATGAAAAACTTACAGGACCAAATGGTATGTTAAATACGTTTTACATACACATACTTCTGAGTTCTGAATACGTTGAAATAACGCATTCTGTAAGATTTCCTGAAAAAGATTGATCTTGAAAGAGGTTTGTGTCTACAAGACAATTCATATTTTAACTATATAGTTCAACCAAGTCCAGATTTGTGAACAGTTTGATCAAATATGGAGTACTAATCCTGCAATATAAGGAGTCTACATCATCAAAAAACATGAATATAAATGTTAAGAAATAAACAGATACTTAACCCTATTTTTAACGCAGTCGTATTTTAATATTTCAGATTTTGTATTTTATTCACGTATTTGTAAGGTGCTTCTTAGATAAGAGCACATGGAGTATTTTTTCCACTTTAGAGCATTGGCTTCAGAGATTTATACTTACATCTATTTACTGATGGAATATAATTATGAGCACAAAAATAAGAACAAGGAGAATATATTCTGATAGAATTAAAACACACAACACTAACTAGCCAATATCAATACCATGGGAGCTAGGCCTAATTCATTTTGCCTCTGCAACTCAGCTAATGCATCCAACAAATCAGGCTTAAGAGCCTGGCAAGCTTATTTCTGATAACTACTTCCAGTTTAGATGATGACTTCTGGGCCAGTTTCAACGGCTGTACTACTTGAATAGCTTCAGTAGAGAGCACTTGACTCCTCCAAAAAGGTTTATGTGGCCCATTTCCAAGACTGCAGGTAATTGTCAATGTTCTTGAGACAACATTCCAAGCACATGCTCATTGTGAACAGTTAATAGACGAACCCCTCTTAAACTTTGTGGACTATTATATGTTCAATACCAAACAATTAAAAACTGTGCAAGGCAACAGTAACATCCCAGAATGAACGAGCAGAATTTATACATATAGTAAGACAATAATGTTAATTAAAAACATAGTGGTTTTAAAAGTTTCTGCAAGTCTGGGAGGACAGACACTTGGCTCTTTCCAAGACATAAACACTCCATTGCATTATACTTCAACTGATCCTGCTTTCCTTTATCTCACAGAATCAATTCGTAAAACTATTTATTGTAAATGGTCTAAGTCTTACCCAAAGAGTTGCCTTTTCTCATATTCAATGAGGAGAAAGCCCAAGATGTTTAGTAGCAGGAAAGTTATTACCAATGATTAGCATCCGAAAGCATAATGCTACTCAACTCGATTTTAATTTAATCAAATTACTACCCAAAACAACTAACACTGAAAAACCTCTATTAAGTAGTAGAATCAACTAGCGAACAATCATATCATTAGCAAATAGGATGGACAGACCAAAAAAAGGAGAATGAACTAGCAAACACCACCATATTGTTAAAAATGTGATGCATCTTAACAACATAAACAAGCAGCTAACAATGATATTATAGATAGAAAGAAACATTTGTAGTTATAATCAACTTAAGTTAAATTGCATCACAATTATTTATGTGCAAAGCAATGAAAACAAAATAATATATAAACGAAACTATAAACCAAAATCTATGAACAAAATTAATGATAAGAACAAAGTTGATTAAATTACATAGTAACATACATACCTAAGCAGTGGTTTATGAAGAAGAGCGAGCAATTATATAATTGTTTGTGTAGTTAGATAGAGAAATAAAGATATAAGGGATGCGGCGGCGGTGTTCATACATGCGATGGAGAGAGAAGTTTTTGAGGGGATTTGTAGTGATGAGTTTCTGTCTAGACAGAATTTGGTGGAGAAGAAGAAGCTTTGTCTAGGGCAGCCGGTGAAACTCGGTTTAACGTAGTAAAAGAACCCAACTTTTCATATTGTATTCGAAAATGGAGATTTTTCCAAATGTTAAGAGAAAAGAGAGTGTAGAGAATATAATGGAGAGAATGGGGAGTTCATTCTTCTTGTAAGTTGTGTTATGTTGTATGTACAGTGATAGTACAAATAGGGGGTATTTATACAAGTGTAAATGGAGATCAATGTCATAGGAGTATATGAAGACACATCCACTACATCACTACTTCACTAACCATTAACACCATTAATCCATTTATCTATTAACTAGTACAACTAATGAACATTTATCCATAACACCAAATATCTTCTCTTATGCAAACATATTTCAGTTCAATTTCATTCAATTGAGTTGGGTTTTGCTTAATTATATTATTCAAAGTATATAATAGTATAATAATATCACAATAACTAACGTGTGGAGAAACATGCTTAATCTAACCGATTTTTTTTACTGAACTTATATGTTTTGTTTGTTAAAAAGTGATTTTCACTTTGCTCTCCCACTTTCACGCACTGCTGCGTGTGGGGCACGCATAAATAAATTACACATATATACACATACATTCCTCCTACATGTGATTTCCTTTCCTTCTTTTCCCATAAGCAATCGGTTAACGTCAACAACACCACCACCTCACACATACGAAACCCTCTGATCGATTTCAAAAGGAACTCAAAAAATGCCTCCCAGAAGGGAGAGATTCAGCGGTGATGCAATAGCAACAATTAAAATTTTTATTCTTGTGTTACCAGATCTGATTTCACTCATTGTGTTTATAGACATTTGAATTGATTGTGTTTTGACCAGAATACAAGATTTTATCTGGAGGTAGCTCATGTCCCATTTTAGTTTAATTAATTATTCTTTGGTTTCATATTATATTGACCCCTGTGCATTTGCTTCTTATTGTTATAGTAGTATATTTTAGGTCAGAAGTTAGAATTGATAATCTGAGGAATTTGGATCGGCGAATTTTGATTGGATTATGACACAAATTTTAGATCGTTGTTGATACTTTAAAATTTTGTTCTTAAAGTAAATAATAAAGAAGTCGTAAAGTGTTTGAGTGTTAGTATTAAAATATGAGATAGAGTACATGTAGCATGATTTTCAACCCATGGATGAATGAAGTGTTTTTGATTTGAATGAAGTTATTTGTTAGTTAACTTATATAATTAATTGTAATTTAAGTGAAATTTATAAATATGTGAAAATTTCAACTTCTAAAAGGAAAAGAGAATGTTATGCCTTGATATGAAGATGATAATGTTATGCCTTAACATGCATTAGTTCAATCAGAGTACTACTGTTTGTGATCTTTACATAATCATGTTCACTAAATGACTGGTTTATAGTTATTTAACAACTAATTTAAATTAACAAAATATAGTTAAAAATATTCATTTTAACCTAATTTTAATCGTAAACAAAAACACCTAAAAACACACATAATTGCCTAAAACTTGTTAACATAAATTCAAGTCCAGATCTAAAATTGACACATACCACAAGTAGTAGGTGAAACCACTAGAAAAGAAGCAACCTTGATAAGTACTTGCTAAGATGCCCACTACTATACTTCTACGGTATGAAGAAAAAGGTAAAGAACATGATGAAGAAGTTTGAAGAGCTAAATTAATCATATTGAGGTGCAGCCCGTACGACAAGTTCATTAGGAGCCTCAACAAATAAACGTACATGGGCCAATGCATCATTATACTCGAGGGAATTCAAGCATTGATATAAGCATACAACCTTACTTGTCATAGTACATTCCACAAAGACAAAAAACTCAGAGTGTACATAGTATATATATCAATTCTAAAAATCAATTGCATCTTTTGTGTATTTCATATTTAATTATTTATTTATGTATTTTGATTCATCAGTTACAAAATAAACAATATGTCAATATAACGCGAAACACGAGTAGCGTGTTGCCTAAATTATAGTATATTACAATTTTAATTCAAATCAGCTCATAAAATTGCAGTTGGATAGGAGAACCATTACCCATAGGTATTATATCACATTAAAAATTCATATACTTAATGATAAACATTAAAATATAGACGTTGAAATATAAAACATAGTGTGATTTCACAACATTATTGAGAGAAGTTTAAATCTAAAACTTCTTAACGAAGACGGAGGCTAGTAACCGAAGAAAAAGCAAGGCTTCTGTTCGACAGACAACTACGGTTAACGAACCGAAAATTGATATTTGAAAAAGGTTGTGCTATGCAGAAATTTGTGCGTGAAAAAAAGTTTTTTCTTTGTTCTTTCTCGACGGCTGCTTAAACGTGATAGACCAATAACACAAGGTTTTTGTTGGTCCAGATAATGGCAAAGGAAAAGACTAGAGGGGTGAATAGTCTTTTCAAACTTTTATCAATAAACACTATTTGTAAGAAACTGGTGGGTTTCTGATACTTAAGTTCAGAGATCGGAAGACTTGAGCGATATATAAATGAGATTGTGCTCTACAGTAGTAAATGTGTATGTGTATTATCTGGAATGTAAATACATAATAAGTAAATAAAGCATACAATATAGTGGTATCTGGAGGTGGTGTAATTCTCCAACTAGTCCACTTGGCCTTTCTGAGAACATCTAACTTCAGTAAAAAAATCAGTTAGATTAAGCATGTTTCTCCACACGTCAGTTATTGTGATATTATTATACTTTTATATACTTTGAATAATATAATTAAGCAGAACCCAACTCAATTGAATGAACTTGAACTGAAATATGTTTGCATAAGAGAACATATTTGGTGTTATGGATAAATGTACATTAGTTGTACTAGTTAATAGATGAATGGATTAATGGTGTTAATGGTTAGTGCAGTAGTGAAGTAGTGGATGTCTCTTCATATACTCCTAGGCTCTTGATCTCCATTTACACTTGTACAAAATTTTCCCTATTTGTACTCTCATTGTACATACAACATAGCACAACTTACAAGAAGAATGAACTCCCCATTCTCTCCATTATATTCTCTACACTCTCTTTTTCTCTTAACATTTGGAAAAATCTCCATTTTCGAATACAATAGGAAAAGTCAGGTTCTTTTACTACGTTAAACCGAGTTTCACCGGCTGCCCTAGAAAAAGCTTTTTCTTCTTCACCAAATTCTGTCTACACAGAAACTCATCACTGCAAATTCCTCAACAACCTCTCTTTCCATCGCATGTACGAACACCGCCACCGCATCCCTTACATCTCTAATTCTCTATCTAACTACACAAACAATTATATAATTGCTCGCTCTTCTTCATAAACCACTTCTTAGGTATGTATGTTACTATGTAATTTAATCAACTTTATTCTTATCATTACTTTTGTACATAGGTTTTGGTTTATAGTTTCGTTTATATATTATTTTATTTTCATTGCTTTGCACATAAATAATTGTGATGCAGTTTTACTTAAGTTGATGATAACTACAAATGTTTCTTTCTATCTATAATATCATTGTTAGCTGCTTGTTTATGTTGTTAAGATGCATCACATTTTTAACAATATGGTGGTGTTTGCTAGTTCATTCTCCTTTTTTCAGTCTGTCCATCCTATTTTCGAATGATGTGATTATTCGCTAGTTGATTCTACTTCTTAACATAGGTTATTCAGTGTTAGTTGTTTCTGGTAGTAATTTGATTAAATGAAAATCGAGTTGAGTAGCATCATGCTTTACGATGCTAATCATTGGTAATAAATTTCCTGTTGCTAAACATCTTGGGCTTTCTCCTCATTGAATATGAAAAAAGGCAACTCATTGGGTTAGACTTAGACCATTTACAATAAATAGTTTTACGAATTGATTATGTGAGATGAAGAAAAGCAGGATCAGTTGAAGTATAATGCAATGGAGTGTTTATGTCATGGAAAGAGCCAAGTGTACATAGTACATATATCAATTGTCATAGTACATTTGGAAATTATACAACCTACCATTTCTCCATATCAGTTAGAATCCCTCTTTCCCAGTTACAACTTAGAACCCCACTTTGTTTTCTCCTTCACAAACTATACCATACCGAATATGTCCAGCGTGTTGTCCCTATAATAAGACATAGTCACCATTAGGAAGCATATTGGGAGTAGTAAACTAGTGAGCATTCATACGTTTTTGGCGAATCAACAACCTGCGTAAAGTTCTGTCACTGCTTACCTATAAACTCGACAAATACTAGCTACATGTACGCATACTATTATAAAACTGAATCGAAAAACAATTTGTAGTTATCGGAACGGGAACATGGAGATGATTTTTGTAAAACGTCTAACTAGCTTGGTTTCCCTTCCCAAATTGTAAGAGGATCACAAAATCTCGCATACTTAGCTTCAATTATCCCCTAATTTACACTCTTCTCACAGTTAAACATCTCATACAAGCTCTTCTCCAAATCAAATTACAACGAATTCCCAAAGCACAATACATTGCAAGAATCACAGTGGCATAATAGAAGCTATAGCATAAAATTCAGAAAATTGTAATTCAGAAACAAAATCAACAAGAACGAATTGGGAAAAAAAAGCTCAGATAGGGGTAATTGAAAGCTACTAGAATCCCTAATTGAAAAGATAGAAATGTAGAAAATAGGAAACAAACCTTCACAGAAGAATCAAAATGTAGGCTGGAAATGAAATTCACCGATAAAGGAAGAGAATACCAGATCGGAGCTGAAGGAGAAGACTGAAGAGTGTGAGCTGAAGAAAAAGAAGAAGAAGAAGAAGTAGAAGAAGAAGAAATTGAGGGTAGGGTTATATTTTCGTACTCACCTGGTATCGAACAAGTAAAAAAAGGAAAAACAAAAGGGTAAAATCGATCCAATTATCAACTTTTACGATATACCGACTCTTCAATGATTATTATATATTAAATTATATATAAAAAATCTATTATATATAATGTCATATGGTTTAAAATTAAATATCTCATATTCATATGTGATGTTGATCTCGTCTATTCAATAACCTGTCAAACAAACATGTACAAAACAGAAACTAAGGGAAGAAGCTTAAGGTTTCTACCTCGAATGGTAGATCGAGGAAATTGAACCATCGTGAGAATCCCACTCCCAAAGAAGGGGAGAAGCTAAGGGTTTCTACCTCGAATGATAGATCGAGGGAATTGAACCATTGTGAGAATGACACTCCTAAATAAGGGTAGAAGCTAAAGGTTTCTACCTCGAATGGAAGATCGAGGGAATTAAAAAATTGTGAGAATGCCACTCCCAAAGAAGATGAGAAGCTAAAGGTTTCTACCTCAAATTGTAGATAGAGGAAATTGAACCATTGTGAGAATCCCACTCCCAAACCGCCATGATATAAAATCTGAGAGGGTCGGCTCTCTTCTAAAAAAAAAAAAAAGGGGAGAAGCTAAGGGTTTCTAGCTCGAATGGTAGATCGAGGGAATTGAACCATTGTGAGAATGCCACTATCAAAGAAGGGGACAAGCTAATGCTTTCTACCTCGTATTGAACCATCGTTATAATCCACACCCAAAGAAGAGGAGAAGCTAAAGGTTTCTTCCTCGAATGGTAGATAGAGAAAATTGAACCATCGTGAGAATCCCACTCCCAAAGAAGGGGAGAAGCTAAGGGTTTCTACCTGGAATGGTATAGAGGTAATTTAACCATTGTGACAATGCCACTCCCAAAGAAGGGGAGAAGCTAAAGGTTTTACCTCGAATTGTAGATCGAGGGAATTGAATCATCGTGAGAATCCCACACCCAAAGAAGGGAAGAAGCTAACGATTTCTACCTCGAATGGTAGATCGAGGACATTGATTCATCGTGAGAATCCTACACCCGAAGAAGAGGATAAGCTAAAGGTTTCTATCTCGAATGGTTGATCCAGGAAATTGAACCATCATGAGAATCCCACTCCTAAAGAAGGAAAGAAGCCAACGGTTTCTATCTCGAATGGTAGATCGAGGGAATTTAGGGGCTGATTGGCATGACATTTGAATGGGAATTTTGGTGAAATTTTATTTGGAATGGAATTGAAATGGGGGTATTTGAAGTGTATTTTAGGTCAAATCACTGTTCATCGAGTCAAATGAGGGCATTTAAATGCATGACCAATCCATTGTGAGAATTCCACTCTCAAAGAAGGGGAGAAGATAATGGTTTCTACCTTGTATTGAACTATCATTATAATCACACACCCATAGAAGGGGAGAAGCTAAAGGTTTCTACCTAGAATGATAGATCGAGGAAATTGAACCATCGTGAGAATTCCAGTCCCAAAGAAGTCATGAAGCTAAAGGTTTCTACCACGAATGGTAGATAGAGGAAATTAAACCATCGTGAGAATCCCACTTTCAAAGAAGGGGAGAAGCTAAGGTTTCTACCTCGAATGGTAGAACGAGGGAATTGAAGCATTTTGGAATGCCACTCTATCTAAGAACAGTGAGCCTGTTTATAAAATATCAGATGAGTTTATCTGAGAAGAGGAATAATCAGCATTTGAAACAAAGATATCTAATTTGAGGTCAATCTTTTATAGTTAAGTGTGTTTATGGTTTCAATTCATACTCAAATCACATATTTAGAGGTGTGATTCTTTTAGATTGAAAAAGAACCAAGATTAAAAAATGTATTCAATTCATACTCAAATCAGATATTTAGAAGTGGGATTCTTTTAGATTGAAAAGTAATTCCTCCGTACCGTTCTAAGCTTTCCACTTTACCATTTTTGTTATCCCGATTAAAGCTTTACATTTTCATTTGTATTCATTTTTAGTTCAACTTTAACATTAGAATATTCAGACAATAGCTCAAAATTACATCTCATGCCACTCAGTTATAAACAAAAGTACTCTTATCTTAATATTTTATAGAAAAGTATTCTTGTATTATTTTTGAACTTAAAAAATGTTGGGAAGTTTAGAACGGAACGGAGGAAGTACGAGTTTAAAAAATGTGTGTCAATCCATACTCAAATCTAAAATAGTCACAAAAAGTAACTAACCAGTAGCGAAGAACACCTAGACAAGTTAAATATAGCATTGGCAAATAGGCAAAATGAATACCAACAAAAAAAGCAAGATTTAAGTTTCACACAATCCAATATACAATCCGCTATTCCGCCGTTTTCTTCTTTCTTTCTTTTAATCTCTCGCTTTCTTATTCTCTTCTTCTCTGTAAATCGAAATTTGGCCTACTTCGAACAAAATTCAGCTTGTTTCTTCTTCTTCTAGTCGTGAAATCGGTGGTTGACGACATGTTGTTCGGTGGGGTTAAGAAGGTGGGGTGGTTGGAGAAGGCGGTGGAGGGGTTGGGATACGGTGGTCTCTGGTGGTGGCGGCTGAGGGGGGGTAGGTGGAGGCGCTGGTGGTGGTTCCGGTAATGAAAAGAGAGCTGATGACGGCCTACTTCTCGTGATAATCTGGTGGTGTTTCTTCTTCTCCTGGTCGTATTTTGTTCCTTCTTCATCTGGTAAGTCGATTTCTCTTCTGCATCTCGTTTTTTTTGTGCTTTTGTTCTTCTTCTCAATCTGGGTTTATCTGATTTCTTCTTTTTCTCTGATTCGGGTCTGCTGTTTCCCCATCTCGCTTTCAGGGATGGACGCAGAAATATATGTCAGGGGTAGCGAATTTTTTACTATAAATTTAATTAAAAGAAATTCATTTTTAATGACTAATGAAAATTACGTTTTCAAAACTCACATAGTAAAGAACAATGTTTAGACTATAATTTTTTATATTATGTGCTCATAAACGGGAGGAATTAGACATAATATAGCTTTGTCTAGATTGAATAATTTTCTTTTAAGTATATTAAGTAAATGAATTTACCATTGAATAGAAAAAATAAAAAACAGAGAGAGTTAAATGAAATAAAGTTAAGTATATTAAGTAAATGAATAACAAATAATGAAATAAAATATGATTGTAACTAAAATAACACAAAAAAAGAGAGAAATAATAAAAAAATATTAATGAAAAATAATGAAATAATGAAAAATGTCAAGTAAATGGTAGAAAAACATATAAAAAAATGGTTGAAAAATCTAGCATTACTGAGAATTAAACTTGTGATCAATTAGCAATGGGAGGTTTTATGGAATGTATGTGCACCAGCTGAGTTGTACCAACTTTTTACATAATTCGTTCTTGCTAAATATATGACTATTCATTAAATTATTAGAAGTGGTATAATAGGCATTTCATGTCCAAAATCAAGGGGCAGCGACTGCGGCCCCTTGCACGTATGTGGGTCCGTCCCTGTCCGCTTTCAAGAAGAGTGAGCCACATCGGTCGCGCGAGAAATCTGGGTTTTTTCTTTGAAGCAGCTTTCTTCTGGATTGCTTCTTGTTACTGGTATGTTTTTCCAGAAAAGTTAGCTTTGTTACTTCTATGTAAATAGAGAAGTGAGTTAACCACATTGTCATCTCATTCCTGGTTGATTAAATTGTTATATGTGCATAAACTTAGTCATGATTGAATTATTATTTCGACCCAGATTGAATTGTTATATATTTTTTCTGTTTTATTTTTAGTAGCAATGAGTTTATTTATGAAATCCTTTCTAATCTTAAAAAAAACAAGTATGGCACTCACATTCCAAAGTTGTTTGGCCAGTGTAGCCCTATTCCAGTTACACTGTTAGAGTCTTAGAGATCATATCTTGGTCTTCGACAAAGTGAATTACAACAGAAATGAAGAAACATGGGAAGCTAATCTATATTTATAAGTATAACTAACTCTATTGATTGCAATTTCTTTGTCCAATATGACCTCTAACATACACTGATACACAGATCAATAACTAGTAAATTATATCATCTTTTTGCTATGAAATAGTGTCACTCTATATTAAAGACTTACACAAACTCTCAATATGTATCAATATCCTCTGAGATAAGGGAAACTGATGCAATCAGGTTATCCCCAAATGGAACACTCTATACAACTTAAGAGTTTGTTGTCCAATGCTCTACATTTTTGTGTATAATGTTGTTAATATTTGGTTGGTTGATGCTTTTTCTTGAAGTTTATGTGTTCTTTAAAGTTGAAACATCAGTGATCTTATTTTTGTTTAATATTAAGTAGGTTAAAAAATGTCTTCACCACAAGGAGTAGAACAAGTTGTTGACGAACCAAGTCAACCACCCATTGAGCCACCGCCTCGAACTTCAACTAGAAAGCATTTGGATGGAACTATCAAAGATGCCACTTGCAATCATTGCTCTAAGAAGTTCAAATGGTCCAACAGATCTGGTACTTCTACTATGTTGGGTCATGTTAAGAACAATCATTGTCCAAACTACACATACACAACTGTTTTCAAAAGTCCTACTGTGGAATTTCAATTTGATCAAAGACAGAGTCGGAGGGATTTGACCATTGCTTATATTAAACACAACTATGCATTTAACATTGGTGTGCATGACTATTTCGAGTTATTATGTAGACGTCTTAATCCAACATTTGGTTTGCCATCTCGAAATACCATTTGTGCTGATGTGATTGGAGTATATGAGGAGTTTAAGGAGAAGGTGTATGGTTTGTTAGATGGTCTTACGTGCAAAGTGTCCTTAATTACTGATATATGGACATCTGAGCACTCGGATAAACCTTATTCATGTTTGACTGAACATTTTATTGAGGATGCTTGGGTGTTGCATAAAAGATATTTGCTTTTAAGTTGCTTGATTGCCCACATGATGGCACACACCTCTTTGACTTCATAAAAGATATGATGCTTGGTTGGAATCTAGATAGGGAAGTTAGTTGCATCGTTGTTGATAATGCTAGTGCTAATACCTCGATGATCCGTGATGTGAAAGATTAGTTAATGACTGATTCATTGCTCTCTGCTAATGGGAATTTATTGCACGTTAGGTGTAGTGCTCATATCCTAAATTTGATCGTGAAGGCTGGATTGGTGAAAATTCAGGGTTTGATTGACAATATCCGCAAAACTATAAGATGGTTGCATAGAACACCTCATGATATGCAGAATTTTAAATTAGCTAAACAACAATGCCGGGTCGAGAATGTAAGGGAAATGGCTATGGATGTTTCAACTCGTTGGAATTCAACCTTTACTTTATTGGAGACTGCTCTTCCACTGAGGAATGTTCTTGATCGGCCTGCTCTTTTGGATACAACTTACGTCTTTTGCCCCACTACATAAGAGTGGGATTGTGCAGAAACTGTATTAGATTATTTGCGAATATGTTTTGAGGCTAACAAGCATTTCATTATCCAACATCTAATGTGTTCTTTCCTGACATGTGTAATATTCATTTGAAGTTGATTGAATGAGAATTTAGTGAAGTTGAATTTGTAAAGGAGATGAGTCGTCTAATGAAGGAAGAGTTTGATAAGTATTGGGATTACTCTAAATTGGTGCTTGCTGTTGCGGTTGTGTTTGATCCTAGGGAAAAGATGCACATTGTGAAGTATTACTACACAAGTATCAATGGTGAGGTGGGAGCACCTTTGCACATTAAAAAGGTGAGGGACTTGTTGAATGATCTCTTTGTAGATTATGGTGGTAGTTCAACCACATCTACTCTCAGTATCATTGTTAGAGGTCCATCTAGTCTTTGTGGGTTTAGTGAATGGTATGGTGCATCTCATCCTTCATAATTGCAAAAATCTGAGTTGGAGCTGCATTTGGATGAAGATATATTTCCTTCTGTAGATGATTTTGATGTTTTGAGCTGGTGGAAAGTGGTTGGTGCTAGATTTCCAGTGTTGAGGAAGATAGCACGTGATCTATTAGCTATTCCGGCAACTGCAGTTGCATCAGAGTCGGCTTTTAGCCTTGGAGAGCGTATCATCGATGAGGCACGATCGAGGTTGGGCTCGGATGCTGTTGAAGCATTGATATGCGCGAACGATTGGATTCCACCTATTAATGGCATTAAATATATTAATTTATTTCTTTTAATTTTTTTATATAATTGTGTTAGTGATTATACTTTAAATTGTTATATTAATGACTAATCATGCGTTTGTAGTTCATGAAGAGGGCCGATTTGTGATTCCAGATGTAGTCTTTCAAAGTGCAATGGCAGAGGTTGTTGAGGTAAAATCCCCAACCCCTCGGATGTTACTAAAATCAACCAACTCTGCCAATCTTCAATGCCCTCGGATGATGTGAGCTCCAATTCTTGCACCCGAAACTGTATATCCGAACCTGCACAGATGACTGGAGAGGGGGGGGGGTTAGAACCGTTAGACCCGGTTTTCCTTGGATCAAACCGAATGTGAGACTTTACTCAAGAGTGATTGTATTTCTACTTTGTATAACTGAAGGTATACATCTTATAGTAGAGTTAGAAGATTATGTGAGCATGCTTGAGTTTACCTTGAGAGGTGTTCCTTATTTATAGAGATTAATTCCCTTCTTGGGTTGGACTTGTTGGATTGTACCAAGTGTTGGGCTAATAGAGCTTAATTGAGTCCGTGGATCATATGATTGTCATAACCCATAAAGCTATTTGGGCCTCAGGGCTACATTAGTCATTTTGTAGGATTTGAGGGCATCGGAGTCTTTCTGTACGTAAATACATCCGAAGTGGGGGTTCGGGACCAAAGTGTCCGGAACAGGTTGAGCCCTCCGCTACTGACATATTATGATCTGCCACACTCAGTTATCTTTAGGTTCGGATGTGTACATACGTGATGGTGGTCCGGACCTGTTATCTTCGGATGTAACGTTTTGGTCCAGGCGTCCTTATCATGATATTCTTTGTACGTTATGGCCAAGCTTGACCTCGGATGGTCGGAGGCTCGGATCCGTGGAGCTTTGTCCTTGTAATACCGTGATATCTTAGGATTTACCCTTGGGACGTCCGAATGACAGATTAGACATATTCCCGTATCAACATGTCTTCCTAGTTTCCAAGTATCTTGGTAAAAGATAGTTTGGAACTATAAAAAAGGAGAAGTCTTTCGTTCAATCCGTTCCATGAGAAAAAGAAATCCGTGTCTAATGGTCCTTGCAGTCCTTTTGAGAGTATCTCTCCCCCCCCCCACATCATTTTTCATACAATCCGAGGCAAAAGATCTCGGATTATAATTTTGAGAAAGGAGTATTTGTATTTGAAATATATCTCTTGAATGTCCGAACCATAATACATCCGATGGGATGTGTCGGCCATCCGAATGTTGAGACATTCGGAGTGACTGCTTGTATGGTGTGCCCTTGTCCGAAGCGACACTTTGGGTGATCAATTGTGTCTTTTCGTCTTTCGAGTTGCATCATGATCGTTGGATCAAACAGATCAACGGTGAATATGAAGGGGCGGGAAGCAATAAATGCTTGTGCAGCCCAAATTATCCTTCTATAAATAGGGACTGTCATTTTCATTTTTATCATAGTCGATCGAAATTTTTAACCCATCCGAGGTGAAGAGAAGATTACGTGAGGTAAGTTTCGCTTCTCTTTGTGGTTTTTGATTTTGGATCTTCTAGTCTTCAGATCTGTTTGTATCTTGCTTCGGTTGTTTCTGTATGTAGAATGTCGAAGAGTCAATCTGGTCCTTCGCGCTGGGCACACTATCAAGACGACTATGCCACTCGCCCATCCGTGCCTCTTCTAGCTCCTAATCCGGACCATGTTCTGGTGGAGGACCCCAATTTGGCCATCGTCCCTTTCGAGGCTCCAGCTCCGCTCTGAGGCAATTCGAGGCTCGTAGGCTGAGTACACATCTGTTCGAGGCTCCCATCTTCCTTGGGTATCAGGGATGGCGGGATCTGATGAACAATAATTGCGGGGTTTGGCATTCTCCCGCATATCTGGGCGAGGGGACTTCGACGAATTCAATTGACCTCGATCCGGTTTTGAGCGAGCTATCGTGCCCGAAGAGGGACTCGTGGGAGTTGAATGAGCTCAGTCCCCGGATCACTTGCGCACACGCCACGGTCCAGATGAAGCGCAAGAGGGAGGCTCGGAGGCGATGGCTCGCTCGGATGAGAGTGGTGGCGGGGGTGGGTCCGGATGCCTATGTGGAGACTGAAAAATCCAACACGAATGATGCGGATGGGTGAAGGCGGGGTATGCCCCGTGAAATTTTGTATTTTGCCAAAGTTTGAATACTTCAGACAATATTTTGCTTCATCTATTTTGGTTGTTTGAACGACTTATCCGGATAGTATATCCGGACTGAAATGTATATATTGCTTTTTGCTTATTCTTGTGCGTCCGTATCTTTCTTTATATCTTGCATTGTAGAGTATCACATCCGAGTTTATCAGGCGGTTAACATCCGAAGAGAAAAACCATCTATGAACTGTAAACCTTGCTAATATAAATCAATTGGCTAAGTTGATATATCCGAAGATAATATCGACCGGAGGTCCATGGTATCCGAGGGGAATACCAAACGTCGTTAAGTGCATTAGTGTCCATTAAGACTTTTCAGATTCACCAAGTGATCTGAGCCGTTGGATTAGAGATAATGGGCGGTCAGATCGTGGCCATGATCACGTGGCGGTTGAATTTTCGAAATTGTCCCCTCCTATAAATAGGGGTTCCGTCAACGTCCATTTCCTCGCATTTCAAAAGAGTGGATTTTTGTGCAAAGTAGCATCCGAAGAAGAGTAGTAGAGCAATCCGAAGCAAAGTAGTAGAACAGTCCGAAGCGGAAGCTGCCTTCGATCCAACTCCCTGATATCAACAAGTATCCGAATCCTTCTTCATTTTTTGGTATCTTGTTCTTCGTTTCCGTCTTTGTTTTCTTCTATGTAGTGCTTCATATGTATCGTCTTTAATATGCATGATACGACTTTATCTTTTATCCGGACGTGCCGAGAAACTCGAATACGCATAGACGATTAGATTAATTCGGGTAATTTTGACCACACTCGCGAACTTCTAACTGAAATTTGGGCTAGGGGGACCTTTAGATTAGGACCCAATGGGAAAACTTTTGTACCAATTCGATCTTGATCTGCTCGGTTAGGTTAGCCCGTACCATTTAGACTTAACCCTTTCCTTCCTTTACTAGGATGTTCGATAGTGATAGAAAAAATGTTCGAGAAGGTCAGAGCTATGGATCCGAGCCTGAGTCAAGCTCGGAGTCAGGGTCGTACTCCATGACTTTGGTGGAGCTGGCTGATGCATTCGCCGAGGAGGCTGCTGAGGAGCCGAATCAAGGAGAAGTCGGGGCTAACGTGGAGGCAAGTAATTCTTCCTACCGCCTTATTGTTCCCGGTTCGTCTGATCCGGACCGGCAACCAGTGTTTTCTACTTCTGAAGCCAGTCTCATCCATCACACCACTACCCGGGAGATTGGTGCTAACAACCGATCCGAAAGCGATGAGCTTCCTCCCGAGGTTGGTTTACTATGCCGTAACTTAGGTTATAACACTCGCATTCATCCTTACCAATTACCCTCTATCCCGGATCCTCAGGAGCCCTTGGCCGAAATGGTTGAGGACATTGCCGACGAAGCCCCCGATGTAGCCATGTTCGAGGCGGGTGTTGAAGATACGGTCCGAGCAGTTACGCCGCTCTGTATGATCCCGGTGATAGATGTTGATCAGTACCCGGATGTTGGGTGGCTCAAGCTGGGGCTCTGGAGGGTGGAGATGTGGCGGTGGAGGATGCTGAGGTTGTTAACGAGGAGGAAGTCGGTGAAGAGGATGACGACGAGGATGATACCGTCGGGACATCAAGCAGCTGGGTGGACGAAAATCAAATACCCGAGGAGTAGGGCGAAGGTCGTTCATCCGGATGAAAATGGAGATTTGAATTTGGAGGATACTTTGCCCACCCAAGCTAGCGAGTTGACCGAGGAGAGGCTGAATGATATCCGAGATCAGTATGAGATACCCGAAGCTCTGGAATTGATAGCTCCGAATCCCAAGCACGCCTTTTATGACCCTTCGGAAGGATGTATGGCGGTGTATGAAGCGTCACTACATTACGGGTGGAGGCTTCCTGTTGCTCCACAGTTTCTCCAAATGTTTAATGACTTGGGTATGAGCCCTCATCAGATTATCCCGAACTCTTTAGGTAATTTGATGTGTTTTGGAGTCCTATGTAAACGCATCAGCATTCATTTGACTACCGCGAACTTCCAAACGCTTTTCGAAGTCAAGGCCAGTGGCTCGCATCCGAGCTATTATTCATTCCTTGTTAGGCCCGGATATGTTTTCTTTGAAGATCCAATTTCTTCACTAGGTGTCGAATGGTGGAAGAGGTATTTCTTCGTTCGTCTGACGTTGAAGGAGGGTGAACCTGAGTCGAGCCGGGAGAAGTGGATTTTCCTAAAGAAGTTCTCTCGAGCGATTTATCCGTTTGCTCGGACGCCGGCAAAGAATTTACCCCTACTGATGCAGGTGCTCCGAAAAAGAAATCGGATGGAGACCTATTTCTTCCGAGGGTTGATCTGTCAGCCCTTACCTTATTTGGCCAGACTAGCTCCGGAGTGTTACTGTGGTGATCCGCCACGTGATTTTGGTCAGTAGGAGTTTCGTAGTTGTATATCCGAAGCATTTTTTGTTGTCTTTGAGTTTTGCTTTCCTTTTCTGGTTCAAGTATAAACAATACGGATCTAACCCATTCTTCTTTCCTTGTGTAACTTATTGGTTCAAATATATCATGTATGCTTTACTTGATCTGAAGAGGAAGCAAAGAGAAGACCAAGAACGTGAGTTAGCCAAGCTGCAGCGTACCCGGACTATCAAGGTCTCCATCACCTTCCCGATGGAAGAGCCCCTTAATGATGTGTTATTCTCGGATTTGAACACTGAGAGAGTCACCAAGGGGCAGGAAGAGCTTCGGATGCCCACTCCAAAGCAGGGGAAGACCAAAGCTGGAAAGAAGGCGCGAAGAAGCCACCCAAAGCCTCCGGGTCTTCGGTTTCAAAGGTTATCTCTGGCTCGAAGTGGGCGTCCGAAGGTTCACTTCCTTCGGCGAAGAAGGCGAAGGGCAAGGCAGTTTTGGTCCCCGGCTTGAATGACAACTTAGAGGCCGAGGTGACCAGGCTGGTGGCGATGAATGAGGTGGAGTGGATAGCCGAATTGGCTGCAGTGAGCCGGAAGGTTAGTATCCGAGACTTAGGCACTTTAAGTAATTTCCGCTCTTGTTTTGTTTTTAAGTTTCTCAAGTTTGTCTCTTTGTAGTCGACTGCCACAGTCCAGGCATGTTCTCGTGTAGCCGGAGAGAGGGCTGAGATTGATGCTCAGTTGTCGAAGTCCGAGGCGAGTGTTTAAGACCTGGAGGGGAAGTTCCAAGAGTACAAGAAGAAGTACCATAACGTGCTCTCGGATCTCTATAGATCGGATGAGAACCGTCATGCCTTAGCCCGCGACTTGGCCCAGGCCCGGATTGAGCGAGAGAACTTGGAGAATGGGTGTGGGGAGATTCTGGAGTTGTTTCGGAGTTTCAAGGAGATGCTCCAGAATATCCAACACACCCAAGTAAAGTTTGTCTGGGACTTCTTAGGTTCTGCTTCTTGCAAGTACTTTCTGATGTGCACAACGGATGATGCTCGAGTGGCGGCGTTCGAGGCTGCGATTGGTCAGCACAAGCTGAAGGAGAAGCTCCCCAGTGACTTCGTTTCGAAGAGCGCGGGCTTAAGTGCATACAACAATGTTGATGGCACTCGCTTCACTAGTGAGCCTCGTGATGACGCAGCTAATGAGTGATGAATTCTCCGAGCTGGTTGCCATGGAGACTCTGGAGCTGAAATTCAGTCATGGGGGCCCTTTTCTTCTGGAGTTTGTTCCCGAAGTGCTGCTCTAACATCTCCTGGTTCCACTAAAGGACTATGCTGCTCACAACCAAAACTGGTTGAGTCTTCGTATTCCGGTTCTTGGACAGCCGGATCTGAATCTGATGGAGCTCGCTCTGGAGTATGTTGAGGAGATGTGGCTAGCACATGAAGTCCGGAAGGCCAAGAAGGATGCTGGTGAGGGAAGTTCCAAGGCCCCGGAATGAAGCAGGAATTTGAAGGTGGAGTATGCTCTGTGAATCTTGTATGGTCTTCGGACCTTAAAACAATCTTTTATTATTCTTCGCACTTTGATCTTTTGTCGAATATTTGTCCTGTTTGTTCTGACTTCGGATGACGAAGCCTCAGCTTCCTAACTGTTTTGTTTTGGGTGCTCCAATTTGAATATCCGTCGAATATTTCCAACTATTGATGATTCGGAGTATTACCTGTATGCTTGAATATTTTGCTTTGGCTAATATTGTTTGCAAAGTATGATCCTTGTTTTATCTTCTTCGAATTGTTGTGTTTGGATAGTATTATGATAAACCCAAACATTCATGAAGTGTATGGTTTACAAGTAATTTTTTAGTTCGGAATATATCACATCCGAAGCTCTTGTATTCGAGACTAAATATGTTCGATAGTGAATGAGACAATTTTTGAGAAAGATAGCCGTTGTATTGTTTGACGGAAATGCAATTACAAACGGTCGGATCAAATAAGACTTCGGACAAGACAGAAACGTAGAAAAACATACTGAGCATAAAACTTCTGCAAATTTCTCGGATTCCAAGTTCTTTTGAGCACTCTACATTCGAGATCCTCCATCTCGAAGCTTCCATTGCTTCTCACTCTGATGATTTTGTACGGACCTTCCCAATTCGGCTTGAGTTTCCCAACATGACTGAGGATGTCGGCTCTCCTTAGGACCAAGTCTCCAATCTCAATGTCTTTTTTGCACACATTTTTATTGTAGGTCCGAGCAATAAAGGCTTTGTACCTTAGGATGTGAGCCATGGAGGATTCTCTCTTGTCTTCGAGGAGTTCAAGCTTGTATATTCGAGCGGCCTCATTATCTTCGGGTTGGTACTGTTGGATTCTCTGTGTTTCCATGATGACTTCCAAAGGTATAAGTGCTTTGGAACCATACACCAAGGAGAATGGAGTTTCTCGGGTGGCAGTCCTCGGAGTGGTTCGATGAGCCCAAAGTACACCATCTAAATCTTCAACCCAGCTTTCTTGGAATGTCTTGAGTCTTTTCTCCAGAATTTTCCCAATGGTCCGGTTAGTAGACTTGACCTATCCATTTGCTTGGGGGTACCCAACTGAAGTAAGCGATGTTCTATTTTCAAAGATTTGCACCATTCTTTGAGCTTATGTTCGAGAACTGGGCTCCATTGTCCGAAATGAGGATTCTAGGTAATCCGAAGCGGCAAATAATGTTCTTCCAGATGAAGGTTCGGACCCGGGCTTCTGTTATGGTAGCCACTGCTTCGGCTTCCACCCATTTGGTAAAGTATTCGACTACTACAATCAAAAATTTCTTTTGTTGCGCTCCTCGGGGGAAAGGCCCCACAATATCGATGCCCCATTGATCGAATGGGCATGAGATGATTGACGGAATCATCGAATTGCTTGACCTGTGTGGAATGTTGGCATAAAATTGGCAGTCGCTACAGTTTCGGGCGAAGTTAGTCGAGTCTTTGTCTATTGTAGGCTAATAGTAGCCTTGCCTTATGATTTTTTGGCTCTTCCTCCGGAATGACTTCCGCAACTGCCATTGTGTATCTCTTCTAGGATTGTCCGAGCCTCTTGCGGTCTGAGACAACGCAAGTGAGTTCCATTGAAGGATCTTTTGTAAATTTTATCCTCAAGCAAGAAGTAACGGGGTGCTCGGAACTGGACCCTCCGAGCCTCCGTTGGGTCCGAAGGAAATGTTCCATTCCGAAGATAAATCAGAATGTCAGTCATCCAAGTTCTCCCCTCATCTAGATGGTATAACGGGAGTTCCTGATTGTGGAGAGAGGAGGTCCGAAGAGTTAGGAGGTTATCCTCCTTGTATCTACTGCTCCGAATGCTGAAGCAAATTTGGCGAGGGAGTTTGCCTTCTCATTGTATGATCTGTCGAACTTCTGAAGGGAGAATTCCTCGAATTTTGACACGGCTTCTTTGAGTTTTTCAAGATATAAGATCATACTCGGACCCGTAGTGATAAAAGCTCCGGAATATTGCGATTCCACTAGCTGAGAATTTGTGTACGCTCAGATTCTATTTACCTGAAGTGCCTTAGCCATCCGAAGACCTATGAGAAGGGCCTCGTACTAGACTTCATTGCTGGTCACCCAAAAGTCTAGTGTAATAGCATAATCAATCTGGGCTCCTTTGGGACTCTGGAGATGAATACCTATACCTCCAAGCCTTCCATAGGATGACCCGTCCACTTGTAAAATCCATGTTGGTGTCTGCATTTCTATGGTAACCTTGGGTATCACTACTTTTTCTGCTTTCATCTGAATATATGTTGATTCGGCTGGGGCAGCTTCCATTACAGTATCAGAATCTTCTACGATGAACATCCACTGATTCCCGAAAAGATCATTTTCATGATGTGGTTCCTCCTCCTCTATCAACAAAGATTCAGATAAGTGAGCTTCGGGTAATATCTCGGGATCCTTGTGGTGTTCTACCGGAAAGTTGACTAGTACTTGGGTTTTCTTGGCTGACGGAGCCTGATACGAGATATCATAGTCGCTTAGTTCGATTGCCCATTTTGAAAGTCTTCCGGATTGATCCGGTCTTCCCATTACTTGTTTGAGGGGCTCATTGGTCAAGACCACAATTTGATGAGATTTGAAGTACGGCTTGAGCCTTCGGGCTGTGTGGATTAATGCATAGGCCAGCTTCTCGATGTGTAAGTATCTGAGTTCGGGACCTGCAAGAGCCTTGCTTAAGTAGTATATGGGTAGATGATCATTTCCCTGGATCCGGACTAGTACGGAGCTCATAGCCTCGTTTGTCATTGGCAAATATAAGTATAAAGGTTCTCCTTCGATTGGCTTGGACAAGAGCAGAGGTGAGAGTAGATAAGTCTTGAGGCTCTCAAAGGCTTCCTCACACTCTTTGGTCCATACGAATCCGTCCCCTTTCCTTAGGATTTGAAAAATGGCAAATTCTTCTCCGGGATCTTGAGATGAATCTACTAAGAGATAAAACTCTCCCGATGAGTTGTTGCACCTCGTTGACATTCTTTGGCTGAGGTAGGTCAAGGATGGCTCGGATCTTTTCCGTATTGGAGCTAATTCCCCTTTCCGTGACCATATATCCGAGGAATTTACCTCCTTTGACCCCAAAGGTGCATTTCTCCGGGTTCAAGCTCATTCCTTACTTCCTATGGAAAAGTAGTTTTCTAGATGCTCAATGTGACACTCTTCGGTGTTGCTCATGACCAACATATCATCCACATAAACCTCCTTAGTCCTCCCGAGCTCTTCCTGAAACATTTTGTTTACGAGTCTCTGGTATGTAGCCCCGACATTCTTGAGTCTGAAAGGCATTACCTTGAAGCAATACACCCCTCAGGCTGCGAAGAACGCTGTCTTCGGAACATCTTCTTGTGCCATTCGGATCTGGTAGAATCCTTGATAAGCATCCATAAAACTCAACAGGGCACATCCAGATGTGGAGTCTACCAGTTGATCGATCTGAGGCAAAGGATAGGGGTCTTTCGGACAAAACTTGTTGAGTCGAGTGAAGTCATTACACATTCTCCATTTCCCTGGGGACTTTTCAACTAAAACAACATTGCAAACCCTATCCGAATACCTGACCTCTAAAATATGTCCGTCTTTCAACAATCTTTCAACCTCGGTGGATATGATATGATTGCATCTTCTATGGGGCCGAAGTCTTTCCTCTTTTGACGGATGTGTTTGATCGTAGGGTCCATATTCATACGGTGAACAGTTACTCTCGGATCTATCCCTCTGAGGTCATACGTACTCCAAGAAAAGATGTCCGAGTTCTTTAGGAGGCAAGATATTAGTTTCAATTCTACCTCAGAATTCATCTCAGTCCCTATCTTAGTCTTCTTATCCTGATCACCTTCGATAATCTGAATTTCTTTGATAGTCTCATGTGGTTCGGTCCGAACAGACTTAGGAAACTTGTGGTCTAAAGATCCCACTCCGATTTCAATCTTTGGAGGCTGTGGTATGCTCGGCCCTTTAGATATGGATAGTATCGGATTGGCAGCGACATTCGTAGATAAGATGTAACATTCCCTAACCTCTCGTCTGTTTTCTAATTCTTCTCCGACCCCGTAAGGAGTGGGAATTTGATTCGATTGTGCAATGGGGATGAGATGGCTCAGAACTAATTGAGGCCTGGCCTATCAAAGATGACATTGTAGTTGAATGCTTTGTCAACCATGAGGAACAATACTGTTTGAGTCATTCTCCTCGGAGAGGTGCTCATTGACACCTGAAGCTTGATCGTTTTGATGGGCGTGACGACTGCATCTCCAAATCCGGACAGAGAAGTATTTACCTTTCCGTACTCAATGTACCCCAAGTTTATTTGATCTATGGTCCTTTTGGATATGATATTCGAAGAGCTGCCAGTGTCTACTAACACTTTGTTGACTTTATAGGTGGCAATTACGAGAGCCACTACCAATAGAACATTGGGGGGTTGGGCATCTCCACTTCCGAATGTAGGGGGAGGTATTTCACTATCTTCGAAAGAGATGGTGTTTGATCCCCTCGGAGGTGCTGGGTTTCTCACTAGGTCCCCATTCCAGATGTCTTGTGCGGTTCTTTCTCTTGCTTTGCGGCTGTCTCCGCCACTCGGACCATCATCTATAGCATTAATTACCTCACTATAGGGCAGGTTCTCGTAATCCCCTTCATCCGGATACTCCTCGTATCTTCTTGCTTCGGGAGGTAAAGTATTCTATGGTGGTGGTGGAAGTGTTATAGATTTACGCCTTGGGCTTCTCTCTTTCCTTCCACTCGAAACTTGTTCCTCCCTAGAGTATGGCTCCTTGAGTTTTCCACTTCGGATATGTGTTTCAATTTCTGCCTTGAGCTAAATACATTTCTTCGTTGGGTGTCTGATTTGTCTGTGAAAGACGCAATAAGACCTAGCTTCCTTACCCTTCCTATTGTTATAAAAAGGTCTCGACCATTGGATGTATTAGATCTTATCGACCATAATAGATAAGATTTCTTCTCTCGGACGATTCAACCGAGTGTACTCAGCATACCTCCTAGGGGGAGTTCGTTCTTTCTGGAACTCCTGTTTTCCTCGGGTGTCCTTTCTCAAGTCTAGTTTTCAAGCTTTGGGAGCTTCTTGTTTAACAGGTTCCTTTGCTCTTTTCTATCCGGTTCTGATGGGGACATTTATTCGAAACTCAACTCCGTACAGGACATTATCACATATATCCTCCAATTGCCTTTCATTCAATATTTCCTCTTCGGATAGCTTCTGTCGGAGGTCATGGTTGATGGTGTTAGCATACATGTGACGGACCCGTTCTTTTATATTATGCGTTTCCACCTGCCAGATCTCTGAATTGAACCTGTCCAAGAAGGTCCAAAGATCCTCAGTCTCGGATTGGATGACTCCAGCTAGATGATCCACGGATCTCTTCCTCCTCTTGGAATTCTGGAATCTTTTCAAGAAGAGTGTAGAAACATCATCAAAAGATCTTACGGATCCAGACGGCAGACTTGTCCACCAATCCATTGCTTCTCCAAAGAGAGTAGTAGAGAAGTTGAGTGCTTTGAGGTTGTTGTTCAATCCATTCGTATCTATCTTGGATTCATATCGGGTGAGATGGGCAGCCGGACAACTATCTCCAAAGTATCGCTCCAGGTTCGGAATGGTGCATTCCGTTGGCTTTTTCTCTCTCCGAACAGCATTGCTTAGAGGGTTCGGGACTCTTATGGTCAATTTTTCTTGACCATTGACTATCTTGATGAGCTTAGCCATTTTAGTTTCTAGAGCTTTCTATCGAATGTAGATCTTCTCGGAGGTAAGCTTTTCTCCTGTCTTCGGGTCCAAGTTAGTTCACGGTACTTGTTTTGCTCTAACTTCAAATAACACTTTCTCCGGCAAAGTCATCAGCCTTCCTCGGATTAGTGGTAATTCGGTTTGTTCTAGCCGATTCGGCTCTAGCACCTTCGGGACTCTTTTTCTGTCTCTCCCGGGAGTTAGTTCTCTGATTGATTAGATGATGAAGGTCATTGTCTCTGATTACTTCCCCAATTCTTTCCTTGATTGGCCTTCTCTCATGCCTTGATTGTGTTGGCTCATCTTGTTCAGGAGTGGGTTGTTGAGGTGTTAGCTGAATATTGTTCGAGCCTAAACATCCTTGAATGACATTTAGTAGTAAGCCGAATTGATTGTCATTCATACCAAATTCGTACGGAAAGAGGACCATCCCGTTCGGCAGAGTGAAATTCTTTCCGAATGGCGGCCCATGCGCTTCTGACAGAGGAGGCTGTTGGACCGGAGGCACTGGGTCTCTCTCTATGAGAACCGGAGGAGCTTCTTGTGACGAGGCAGATGCCGTATGACCGTCACTGGGTTGGCTCCTCCTTGTTCGGGTGGTAGCCCGTGTCGATGTTGTATTCCGAGTAGGTGGTCTACCCCGAGGACGTCCAACAGGGATTCCTCTTGAAGGTGATGTTATCCGAGCTGATTTCCTTGGTCTTGCCATGTTTTCCGAATTGAATGGTTAACCATTGTAAGAATACCAAACCTGAAGAAGGGGATAAGCTAAGGGTTTCTACGTCGAATTGTAAATCGAGAAAATTTAAACATCATGATAATCCCACTCCCAATGAAGGGAAGAAGCTAAATGTTTCTACCTAGAATAGTAGATCGAGGGAATTGAACTGTTGTGAGAATGCCACTCCCGGAGTAGGAGAGAAGCTAAAGGTTTCTACCTCTAATGGTAGATCGAGGAAATTGAACCATCGTGGGAATGTCACTCTCAAAGAAGGGGACAAGCTAATGGTTTCTACCTCGTAATGAACCATCGTGAGAATCACACACAAAAAGAAGGCAAGAAGCAAAAGGTTTCTACCTCGAATGGTTGATTGATGAAATAGGACCATAGTGAGAATCCCACACCCGAAGATGGGGAGAAGCCAAGGGTTTCTACCTCGAATGGTAGATAGAGGAAATTGAACCATCATGAGAATCCCACACCCAATGAAGGGAAGAAGCTAAATTTTTCTACCTCGAATGGTAGATCGAGGGAATTGAACCATTGTGAGAATTCCACTCTCAAAGAAGGGTACAAGCTAATGGTTTCTACCTCGAATGGTAGATCGATGAAATAGAACCATCATGAGAATCCCATTCCTGAAGAAAGGGAGAAGCTAAGGGTCTCTACCTCGAACTGTAAATCAAGGAAATTGAACCATCATGAGAATCCCACTCCCAAAGAAGGGAAGAGGCTAAATGTTTCTACCTCGAGTAGTAAATCGAGGGAATTGAACAGTTGTGAGAATACCACACTCAAAGAAGGGTAGAATCTAATAGTTTCTACCTCGAATTTTAGATCAAGAAATTGACCCATTGTTTGAATCCCACAACCAAAGAACAGGAGAAGCTAAAGGTTTCTACCTCGAATGGTAGATTGAAAAATTTGAACCATTGTGGGAATGCCTCTCAAAGAAGGGGACAAGCTAATGGTTTCCACCTCGTATTGAACCACCGTGAGAATCCCACACAAAAAGAAAGAAAGAAGCTAAAGGTTTCTACCTCGAATGGTAGATCGAGGAAATAGAACCATCGTAACAATCCCATACTCGAACAAGGGGACAAGCAAAGAGTTTCTACCTCGAATGGTAGATCGATTAAATTGAACCATCATGAGAATCCCACTCCCGAAGATGGGGAGATAGCCAAGGGTTTCTACCTCGAATGGTAGATCGAGGAAATTGAAACATCACGAGAATCCCACACCCAAAGAAGGGAAGAAGCTAAATGTTTCTACCTCGAATGGTAGATCGAGGGAATTGAACCATTGTGAGAATTCCACTCTCAAAGAAGGGGACAAGCCAATGGTTTCTACTTCGTGTTGAACTATCGTCAGTATTTTTTTTAATAAATTGAACTTTGTATTAAGAGAAAAATGAAAACAGAGTACTACAAGAAAAGTAAAGGGGAGAAGCTAAAGGTTTCTACCTCGAATGGAAGATCGAGGAAATTGAACCACCATGAGAATCGCACACCCAAATAAGGGGAAAAGCTAAATGTTTCTACCTCAAATGGTAGATTAATGAAATTGAACCATCGTGAGAATCCCAATACCGAGGTATGAGAGAAACTAAAGGTTTCTACCTCGAATGGTAGATCGAGGAAATTGAAACATTGTGGGAATGTCACTCTCAAAGAAGAGGACAAGCGAATGGTTTCGACATCATATTGAAAAATCGTGAGAAACCCACATCCAAAAAAGGCGAGAAGCTAAAGGTTTCTACCTCGAATGGTAGATCGAGGAAATAGAACCATCGAGAGAATCCCAAACCTGAAGAAGGGGATAAGCTAAGGGTTTCTACGTCGAATTGTAAATTGAGGAAATTTAACCATCATGAGAATCCCACTCCCAAAGAAGGGAAGAAGCTAAATGTTTCTACCTCGAATAGTAGATCGAGGGAATTGAAAAGTTGTGAGAATACCACTCCCAGAGTAGGAGAGAAGCTAAAGGTTTCTACATCTAATGGTAGATCGAGGAAATTGAACCGTTGTGGGAATGTCACTCTCAAAGAAGGGGACAAGCTAATGGTTTCTACATCGTAATGAACCATCATGAGAATCCCACAATAAAAGAAGGCAAGAAGCAAAAGGTCTACCTTGAATGGTTGATCGATGAAATAGAACCATAGTGAGAATCCCACACCCGAAGATGGGGAGAAGCCAAGGGTTTCTACCTCGAATGGTAGATAGAGGAAATTAAACCTTCATGAGAATCTCACTCCCAAAGAAGGGAAGAAGCTAAATTTTTCTACCTCGAATGTTAGATCGAGGATATTGAACCATTGTGAGAATTCCACTCTCAAAGAAGGGGACAAGCTAATGGTTTCTACCTCGAATGTTAGATCGATGAAATAGAACCATCATGAGAATCCCAGTCCTGAAGAAAGGGAGAAGCTAAGGGTCTCTACCTCGAACTATAAATTGAGGAAATTGAACCATCATGAGAATCCCACTCCCGAAGAAGGGAAGAAGTTAAATGTTTCTACCTCGTATAGTAAATCGAGGGAATTGAACAGTTGTGAGAATACCACTCTCAACGAAGGGGAGAATCTAATAGTTTCTACCTCAAATTTTAGATCAAGAAATTGACCCATTGTTAGAAACCCACAACCAAAGAACGCGAGAAGCTAAAGGTTTCTTCCTCGAATGGTAGACCGAGGAAATTGAACCATCTTGAAAATCCCACTCCCAAAGATGGGATGAAGCTAAAGATTTCTACCTCAAATGGTAGATCGAGGGAATTGAACCGTTGTGAGAATGCCACTCTCGAAGAAGGGGATAAGCTAATGGTTTCTACCTCGAATTGTAAATCAAGGAAATGAACCATTGTTAGAATCCCACAACCAAAGAACAGGAAAAGCTAAAGGTTTCTACCTCAAATGGTAGATTGAGAAAATTGAACCATTGTAGGAATGCCACTCTCAAAGAAGGGGACAAGCTAATGGTTTCTACCTCGTATTGAACCACCGTGAGAATCCCACACAAAAAGAAGGAAAGAAGCTAAAGGTTTCTACCTCGAATGGTAGATCATGGAAATAGGACCATTGTGAGAATCCCACACCCGAAGATGGGGAGATAGCCAAGGGTTTCTACCTCGAATGGTAGATCGAGGAAATTGAAACATCATGAGAATCCCACACCCAAAGAAGGGAAGAAGCTAAATGTTTCTACCTCGAATGGTAGATCGAGGGAATTGAACCATTGTGAGAATTCCACTCTCAAACAAGGGGACAAGCCAATGGTTTCTACTTCGTATTGAACAATCGTCAGTATCCCATACCCAAAGAAGGAGAGAAGCTAAAGGTTTCTACCTCTAATGGAAGATCAAGGAAATTGAACCACCGTGAGAATCCCACACCCAAATAAGGGGAGAAGCTAAATGGTTGTACCTCGAATGGTAGATCAATGAAATTGAACCATCGTGAGAATGCCACTGCCGAAGTATGAGAGAAGCTAAAGGTTTCTACCTTGAATGGTAGATCGAGAAAATTGAAACATTGTGGGAATGTCACTCTCAATGAAGGGGACAAGCTAATGGTTTCTACATCATATTGAAAAATCAGGAGAAACCCACATCCAAAAAAGGCGAGAAGCTAAAGGTTTCTACCTCGAATGGTAGATCGAGGATATAGAACCATTGTGAGAATCCAAAACCTGAATAAGGGGAAATGCTAAGGGTTTCTACCTCGAATTGTAAATCGAGGAAATTTAACCATCATGAGAATCCCACTCCCAAATAAGGGAAGAAGCTAATTGTTCCTACCTCGAATAGTAGATCGAGGGAATTGAACAATTGTTAGAATGCCACTCTCAAAGAAATTGAACCATTGTTCGAAACCCACAACCAAAGAACCGGAGAAGCTAAAGGTTTCTTCCTCGAATGGTAAATCGAGGAAATTGAACCATAGTGAGAATCCAACTCCCAAAGAGGGGAAGAAGCTAAAGGTTTCTACCTCGAATGGTAGATCGAGTGAATTGAACCGCTGTGAGAATGACACTCTCAAATAAAGGAAGAAGCTAATGGTTTCCACCTCGAATTGTAAATTAAGGAATTGACCCATTGTTAGAATCCCACAACCAAAGAACGGGAGAAGCTAAAGGTTTCTACCTCGAATGGTAGATCAAGAAAATTGAACCATTGTAGGAATGCCACTCTCAAAGTAGGGGACAAGCTAATGGTTTCTTCCTCGTATTGAACAATCGTGAGAATCCCACACCCAAAGAAGGGGAGAAGCTAAAGGTTTCTTACTATAATGGTAGATCAAGGAAATAGAACCATCGTGAGAATCTCACACCTGAATAAGGGGAGAAGCTAAGGGTTACTACCTCGAATGGTAGATCGAGGAAATTAAACCATCATGAGAATCCCACTCCCAAAGAAGGGAAGAAGCTAAAGGTTTCTACCTTGAATGGTAGATCGAGGGAATTGATCCGTTTTGAGAATTCCAGTCTCCAAGAAGGTGAGAACCTAATGGTTTCTACCTCGAATTGTAGATCAAGGAATTGAACCATGGTTAGAATCCGACATCCAAAGAACGGGACAAGTTAATGGTTTCTACCTCAAATGATTGATTGAGGAAATTGAACCATAGTGAGAAACCCACTTCTAAAGAAGGGAAGAAGCTCGAGGTTTCTACCTCGAATGGAAGATCAAGGGAATTTAACAATTGTGAGAATGTGACTCAGAACGGAGAAGAGAAGCTAAAGGTTTCTACCTCGAATGATAGATCAAGGGAATTGAACCATTGTGAAAATCCCACACCCAAAGAAGGGGAGAAGCTAACGGTTTCTACCTTGAATGGAAGATCGAGAAAATGTAACCATCGGTTATAATCCCACACCCGAAGAAGGGGAGAAGCTAATGGTTTCTTTCTCAAATGTTAGATCGAGGGAATTGAACCATTGTGAGAATTCCAGTCTCCAAGAAGGGGAGAAGCTAATGTTTTCTACCTCGAATTGTAGATTAAGGAATTGAACCATTGTTAGAATCCGACATCCAAAGAATGGGACAAGTTAATGGTTTCTACCTCGAATGGTAGATTGAGGAAATTGAACCATAGTAAGAAACCCACTCCCAAAGAAGGGAAGATGCTAAAGTTTTCTACCTCGAATAGTAGATAGAGAAAATTGAACCATTGTGGGAATGCCACTCTCAAAGTAGGGGACAAGCTAATGGTTTCTACCTCGTATTAAACCATCGTGAGAATCCCACACCCAAAGAAGGGGAGAAGCTATAAAGGTTTCTACCTCGAATGGTAGATTGAGGAAATAGAACCATCGTGAGAATCTCACACCCGAAGAAGGGGAGAAGCAAACGGTTTCTGCATCGAATGGTAGATCGAGTAAATTGAACCATCTTGAGAATCCCGCTCCCAAAGAAGGGAAGAAGCTAAATAATTCTACCTTGAATGGTAGATCGGGGGAATTGAACCGTTGTGAGAATTCCAGTCTCCAAGAAGTGGAGAAGCTAATGGTTTCTACCTCGAATTGTAGATCAAGGAATTGAACCATTGTTAGAATCCGACATCCAAAGAACAGGACAAGTTAATGGTTTCTACCTCGAATGGTTGATTGAGGAAATTGAACCATAGTGAGAAACCCACTCCAAAAGAAGGGAAGAAGCTAAAGGTTTCTACCTCAAATGGTAGATAGAGAAAATTGAACGTTCGTGAGAATCCTACTCCCAAAGAAGCGGAGAAATTAAGGGTTTCTACATAGAATGGTAGATCGAGGTAGTTTTAACAATTGTGAGAATGTCACTCAGAAAGAAGAAGAGAAGCTAAAGGCTCCTACCTCGAAAGATAGATCAAGGGAATTGAACCATTGTGAGAATCCCAAACACAAAGAAGGGGAATAGCTAGTGGTTTCTACCTCGAATGGAAGATCGATAAAATTGAACCATCGTGAGAATCCCACACCCGAAAAAGGGGAGAAGCTAAGGGTTTCTACCTCAAATTGTAGATCG